>CAJQZN010039552.1:20308-33777 GCA_907164685.1 Colias eurytheme | reverse complement strand
AGTTACTTTCGCATTTATAATATTAGCACAGACTAATAATAATATACTACGTATACAAATATTAGTATGGATTATGTAAATTGTAATAGTTAAAAAAACTAAAAAACACACATAAAATCATAAAATTATTGTATTGTGACCGATCCTTATAATAATAATGTACATTATAATGGATTAAAATCGAGTGTAATGGAGTCGGTTAGATACAAACACATGTGGAGCTATTAAAACGTGTTATAAATAGAAAATTCCGATTATTAATAATTGCGAGGCAAGTTGTAGAAATAGTAAAAAAAATATATGTGTGGTAAATTGTATATAGGTAATATTTTATATGTTTTGGAAACAAATTATTGTGTTGTCTGTGTAGTGTAAATTGCTTGTATAATATTTTTTTATAAGTAGTTACGTGAACTACAAAATATACTATTGAACTATCGCGATCGGCACAATGCGTGACGCGACACAGCTGAACAAACCACCCTCACTGAAGGATGGATTCACACTAACAAAAAAACCGTCGAATAACTAAGCTATGGGGCAAACGACGACCATAGACTACGAAATCAATAATTATGGAAGGAATGTAGATTAGGAAAAGCTCATGGCGCGTATACTTTTGGGTTAATAAAAATACTTTAAAAATAAAGAAATATACTAAGGGCCGATTTTTCAATCCTTGGTTAAAATTTATCCGTCCAATAAAGTATTACACGAACATTTTAAAATGTCACCTGTAAACTGTCTAATACGGACAATTAGAATACATTTTTGATATGGTAGTTTAATACGTTATTCGATGAATAAGTTTTTAACAAGGATTGGAAAAATCAGCCCTTAAACGTATATTCAAGAACTTGAAAATACGAATAGAAAAACGAAATTTGAATGTAAAATACGTTCATATTTTTCACTATAATTTGTATTGTGTGTACGGGTTAATGTCTATGTACCTATAAGACGCTTACGTATGGGAGCTTTTACTTGTTCCCCAAGACAAAACTAATTTACTTTATAGAGCCCCTTCAACGAAGGTCATCCATTTAATCAATGGAAGTCATAGTATACAAAGTTGCTGTCGTCTGTGTGTCTGTATCATCTAAGGTCTGAATGCTTAAATATTTAAAGCTACGTAACGGATTTTGATACGGTTTTAGATAGAGTCATTCTCGAGAAAGTTTTTAGTATATTATAATAATAAATTTGATTATTGTTAATTCTTAATTCTACTACATACTATATTACTTGTTAGAATAGACTAAGTACTTATTTAATTAGTGAAGAAATTTAATTAATTTTAATTTGTAACCATGAGTTGCAATTGTTTGAGTTTGATATTGTAATTTTTTGACTGTTTAAATTATTATTTTTTATTTAAGTTATTAAATTAAATTGTAGCATTTAAATTTAGATATACCTAGGTAATATAATCTTAATGTAACATAATGTATTTTAAATTAGACATCCCTATCGCATTGGGTAAACTGTAAGTTGTAACGGAATGGTTTTGTTTTTATTAATAAACTAGCGGTCCGCCCCGGCTTCGCCCGTGCCCCGTGGTACATATTTACGTTTTTTCTACATAAGAACCATCCTCGTACTTCAAGGAATATAATAAAAAACGAATTATCGAAATCGGTCCACCCGTTCACACGTGATGCCGTGGCGTGACAACGCGAAACGGGTTTTCATTCTTATATAATATGTACATATATAGATAAATAAATTTTAGTAATACCTACTTGGAATATTCAATAGCGTTCTTGATAGCGTTAATTACTGAATTTAGTCAAACGGTATAACTGACTTACTATTTTATAAAAAAAAAACAGGACTTATCTTAATAAAACGAGCAAAGCTCTAATAAAAAGTATAATAGTTTCACCATTAAAAACCTTTAACATTTAAACGAAAAAAATTTTCAAAAACACAAACACGAATTTTCAAACATCTCATCTGTAAATGCATTACCGAATTCAAAACAACAAATAACAATTTAAAAATAATTACTTGAATGTATTCCAATAAATAAAACGAAAGAGCAGTTTAATTTAAAAGTATTTACCAGTTCTTTCTAAAGCTGCTTCGAAGCTCGAACCTTCATCTTTTTCAGAAGTCATAGTAACACATCCGCACTTCGATAAATTCCTAATTGAACTAAACGAAAATTCTGAAACATTCAAGGTCCTAAGGCGGGACGCACACTGGGCAGGGGAAACGCGACGCGTGATTCACAATACGCAGCTTTTGTATTTCTTCGGTTACATAATTTAAATCATTTACAGCTATGTGACGTAAGCATGACAATATTATGACGGAGTAATATACAGTTAATTTACGATATTATGATTTTTAAATTCTGGCGCAGGTTATTTTCTCTTAAAGGTAAGTTCGCAAAGGGAATAAAAGTAAAATGTAATTTAACAAAAAGATGTCATAATTACATAATAAGTACGTATACCACTTGCGAAGGAATAATTAATAAGCAATGACGCTATGAATAGATTATTATAATTTTAGAATATTATTTTAGTAATTTATTTTTACAATACGTTGTTTTTCATCGTAAAGGACCTTCTTTATAAAAATGCCTCATTATCATATTAATATCATACTTATAACAAAAACACTGTAAAAATTTCATAAAAATTAAAGTGCGGCTTTACAGTAATTTTAGTTTAATTTTTTTAAAGTTCTACTTAGATAAATATTATTATTATTTACATAAAAAGCTATCAAAAGAAAGAAGTATGCGTTTCTATCTTTCACTACAACACGACCCATTACGTCACTAAATTATAACGATGGTCGACTGAATTCATTGAACCAAATACATTTCTCGCTACTCTATCGTCTGCTTCGTAATTCAGATGTCAAAGGGTAATGTACGGGCAATAGACGCTTTGTGTGAAGATGGCGTTTTGCCAAAAACGAACGAAATCGAAAACGCAAGGTCAGGAAAATGACGTAGTAAAACGTAACGAAAATATCAGCTGAATCCACGGCTATAGTAGATATTTATTATTTTCACAAGTAACGTGACAAACTTCTGATTCGGGAGATTATTTGTAATTGGCTGTTCGTTTATACTTATAAGCACTATCCAATATATACACAAAAGGCACCAATCCAATACTGACACAAATATTTCTGATCCCATGAACTTTGGTTGTCAATTTTCTTCGGATATTTTTCGATCAATTCTGCAATTTAGAGCGGAGACAAATTCAACAATAAATTTTAGGCGTTTCAGTTTTTAAGTGTAACCAAGTCCTTTTTGTATTTAAATAGCTGAAAAATGTCCGTCCGATCCGCTTTTCACTTTTCAGATCATACTTAAAGGGACTCTAATAATTATATTGGCCTTATGATTAAGTATCTACTTTTATATTTGAGTCAGACAGTCTACACTCTACACTTTTGAATAATTATTCTCATAGACCCTTACTATTTAAAACCTTTAATAAGGAAGACCGAATAATATACGAAGGTACTTATATTATGATCTTCTCGGGCTTGGTAAATTAAAATAAAAAATCTCTAGATAAGTTGGTACTTTTCTTTTAATCAACATTGAAATGTTTCGTTTTTTGTCAAACAAGATTCGACCAAGCTATTTCCTACCTAGATAAATGACATATTACTTACAAGCAATAGAAAGTATTTTTAAAATATCCTAGTGCTCATAATAAATAAATAAATACAAGAATTCTAAAAGTTAGTCCCTGATAATAACTTATAGCAATTATCACACTGAGAGAAAGAACTATTATTTTATTAAAGGCGCTTTAAATTACACATTTTTCATTCATAATAATTGTGCGTATATTAGGATCATCTATACGTAATTATGTGATGAGTTATGCGTATGCATACATACTATATCATTACAAATGCGATGGTATATCTCTTAGGTAAGCTTTTAGCCTAATTAAAGTGTGGATTTGTATGAATTAAAATTAAAAAGAACAAGAGTTGACTCTTGTTCTTTGTCTCATAAGTTTTGTTTCAAAAATCACAGTATAAAGGGCGGTAGTTAAGAAAAACATAATATTATAAGAAGCGCTTGCCATAGTACAAAGCTTATTAATATTATAAAGGTTCGCAAAGCAGTTATAAAATAAATAAAACACCAGATTCTCAAAATAAGTAGGTAAGCTAAAATCTTATGGTGGCAGTACACATTGGGCCAACGTGTTGGGCCAACGGGTTGGGCCAACGTGTAGAGAGCTACTTGGCGGTATGTTGGCTTCATTAGCCTAGTTGGCGCCAATATTGGCAGGCCAACCGAATGTTGAAAACAATGTGTTTGTGCACACATCAAAGGATCTTGGCGCGCTCCACAAACAGCGTTCACACGTTGGTGTCTTGTTCAGTTTGTTGTTACTCGTCAGCGGAGACAGTATCGTTGCGCGTCAATGAAATTTACGTTTAACCATGTTCCGATAGCGATGGCGGCGCCGAGGTTTTACAATTCGTAGATTTGTATCGACATGAAGGAATAATTTGGAATCCACGGCATGAACTACACAAAAATAAAACCATATGACTCAATAAATTAGATGTTCTATTTTCTATTTATTATATTATTCTAGATGTTTTTCTTATCTAACTTTCATACAATGCGATAAAAAAATGAATATATTTATAAAATGAGTAAAATAGTATTAAAAAGTTACTTGTTCTTAAAAATTAAATAACAATATACAATGAGCATTATTTTGATCAAATTGTGCTTTATTACATAAATAATATTATCATTTAATAAAATAATATCTAAAATCTAATCTTTAAAGTTTCGTTTTATAGGTAAGTAGTTAAAATTAAATTAAATGTAAAATGTACACATTTTAAACATTTGAAAAAATCTAAACATAATAATGTTTTATTTATACAGTTATAAAAAAAGGACAATAGAGATTGGAAAATGGTATCATCGCAGACGGCAGAGTACACTCATTGTTATTGATGCACATGTACGTAATAATTAAACGCACTGTATTATGTAGAGATGGCTTAGAGCCATAAGGCCGCCTTTTGTACATTTAAATCCATTAAGATATTATAAAATAAGATTAAACCTAATGTACAATAAAGAATAAATAAATAAATAAATATGTATATAATTAAATTGCCGCGGCTGCAAGAACTTCTACGGACTACGTCCATCTTTGAAGCGCCAATGCAGAATGATCAGTACGCCAATGTGTGAACAGGAATCTTGATATCCTTCATTTTTTCCCAACACGTTGGCCCAACGCCTTGGCCCCATGTGTACTGCCGCTATTACACGTGTAGGTATCTAAAGCTATATAATATAAAACAATAAGCTCACAATATTCAATTTCAATTTCGCCGGCTGACAGTCGACAACCAAATAATAAGCAAATAATGATACTTATTATTTTCTTTTGTCCAAAAATATATTTTTGTTATTTTATAAAGCTTCGGAAGCTTCGATGAATTTTGGTAATCATGCCAGGCATTTAGGAGAATTTACAATTCTCATATTATAATTATGTTTTTACTGTTCTGTGATAATTATGAAGAAGTTAGAATGAAGGTTGTTTTTTATTTTGTTGAGTAGTCGTTGAAGTTGTCTCGATACTTACTATAGGTATATATACAAAAATAATTTCTACAGTAATAAAGTGAAGGAAAACATCACGAACCCACCAACATGTGGAATCAAAAGTTCGACGACATGTGACATCTGCCAACCCGTTCTCTCATAGGAGGCCCGTGTCCCAGCAGTGGGAACGTATATGGGCTGATGATGATGATGATGATGATGAAAGTGAAATTCTGAACGCTATAATATAGTTCATCGTCCATTCTGCAGTTTAGAAAAATTTTCCGGCTGCAAATCAACGGAGCCCTATAATTCATCTGTAGTTTTGTAAAACCTAACCTAAAAAAAACCAACAAAATGATGATGCGACTGACCAATTACTATAGAATATTATATACACTTCTATTTCACTAAACATTATAGTAAAAGTAAGACGTAATAAACAATAATTTTCGACATTATCTGTGGTATTGCGTTATCCGTGAAATCTCTGATCACAGTCATAATATCAGAATATTATTTGATATCTGAAACTCAAAATCCGTTGCGTAGATTTAAAGATTTAGCATACATAGGGACGGACAGACAGCGACAACGACTTTGTATTATGTAGTGATGTTGTCGAATTAATCAATTTGTAGTAATTTATATAGATTGTCAATTAGCTTTTATCAATATTTATTGTTAAGGTCACATAGAATAGTGCATTTTTAATGCTTAAAGAACTTCAACTTACGAATCAGCTTTTTCCTGTTAAATCCAGTTATGTGCAGGCTGCAGCGTTTGCTTGAAAAGTATAATGGACCCTCTTCACAATGGGCAGCGTTGGGTTAGAGGCAATCACGATAGTGTGGAGGGCCTAAATGCTTATGATCGGCCGTCATTGTAGATCTTTATTCAATCGCCGTAAGCCATAAGTCTGTCTGACAGCAGCTGCAAGTCTAAGGCCGCGTTTTCACCTGCAAGTAGACTTGCAAGCTGCTGTCAGACAGACTGTCGGACATTTCTTGCGGAGGTTTTCTTGCAAATGGAAACGCGGCCTAATGGCGGCAAACATCGACGACCATTTGTTGGGCCAACTCTCTCGATTGTGAACAGGGCCCTTAAAAGTACAATGCTTATTAGTATAGATAATTAATTATTATTTTATTAAAATAAAAACAAAATTTATTGAGAGGTCTAAGTAATTAATTATACCTCATAGAATTAATTTGACGCGACAACATCTTATAATTCGATAGCGCCGGCTGCACGCACGAAAAAACATGACTCATGCGGCGTTACCTCGCTCTGAGGCGTTCCATGGGCTTGAAGTGCAAGCGAGAGCGCGGAACGAGCGACAAAGAAGCACAATAGGACGTTGTCACGTTCAACTATCGTCAGTAAACCGACTTTACTGCAGACAACCAATTTTTTTTTACTAATTGGAAGTTTAAAAAATATTGCTTATAAATATTGCATGACGTTAGAAATTACACTCACTAGGTACACTTAATCCATATATTTGAATAATTAAAATTTAAAATTGTGATATATTCAAAAACCAAGGTTGTACAATATCTAAGATAATTACTGCAATCTCTTTCGCTTTTTTTATTGTGATAGCTAATCCATATTATTCAATACTAGCGGTTCGCCCCGGCTTCGCCCGTGGTACATATTTCGCAATAAAAGGTAGTCCATGTTCTTTCTCAGGGTCTAAAGATTATATCCGCCAAATTTCATCAAAATCGGTCCAGTAGTTTATTCGTGAAAACCATACATACATAGATAGGTACAAACCTTTCCTCTTTATAATATTAGTATATATAACAATGATTAAGTAGAGATCATCAGAAAATAATGATTTTTAAGTAACTAAAATAATTTTGTAATATTATTTCTTACGCCATTCTACCTAAATAAAAATTTCTGCCCGCAACTTCGCCCGCTTTTTCTAAAACCTAATCTATTGTCTATACTTAATAATGTATTATAATGCTCAAGAATTTGTTTGTTTGTTTGTACGCGCTAATCTTAGAAACTGCTGGTCCGATTTGAAAAAATTTTTCGGTATTATATAGCCCATTTATCAAGGAAAGCTGTGCCCCGCGGTTAAACCCGCATTGCTCGACTCTTATTGGATAGCGTGATGATATTATAATAGCATAAAGCCTAATAAATAGACTATCGAACAGTGAAATATTTTTTCTTATCGGGTCCGTGGCTCCTGAGATTAGCGCGTTCAAACAAACAAACAAATATCAGTTTCGTCTTTATAATATTAGTATAGATTAGAGGTCAATGTCATTAATTGTGAACTTTTATTTCACAGTATTGCACAATACGATGGATTGTTAAATAAAAAAAATATATTATTGAATGTCGCTCGGGATATCTGGAGGATTGAAAATCAACAATTTAAACCGTATGGAGTTTATTTTAAGAACTTTATCGTTTATACTTTTTTTAGGTTTATATTTCGAGGACTTAAGGTCAGGACTTTTACAAAATTTATTACTTAATAGCTTTCCGCCCGCGGCTTCGCCCCTTTGTCTAAAACATAATAAATTATATACTAAAACCTTCCTCTTGAATCACTCTATCTATTAAAAAAAAACACATCAAAATCCGTTGCGTAGTCTTAAAGCATACATAGGGACAGAGAAAGCGACTTTGTTTTATACTATGTAGTGATTTATAGTGAAGTACAGTTTACAAGAATCTATAAAAATCCATACTATATCCATACTAATATTATAAATGCGAAAGTAACTCTGTCTGTCTGTCTGTTACTCAATCACGCCTTAACTACTGAACCAATTTGCATGAAATTTGGTATAGAGATATTTTGATACCCGAGAAAGGACATAGGATAGGTTTTATCCCGGAAATCCTACGGGAACGGGTTTTTCTTTGAAAACGCGGGCGAAGCCGCGGGCGGAAAGCTAGTTAAAATATATGCACAAATAATATATGAACTTCTATTGTTAGGTAGGTAGGTATATATAACATATCTGTAGGTATGTTTTATTTTGAATTTCCTGAAAGACATTTCTTACTGGTTACCAGTTAGCAGTTCCAAAAATAGTTCTTGTGGATAAGATGAAGTAATTTGATCACTTTAAGATTTACCTATTTAATAATTAATAATTTATAAAAATTTATAATACATAATTAATAAAAATCCACGAAAGAACACTTGTAATGTATGTTTTATTAATGTTATTAATAAAATATTTGGCCTGTAACTATTAAAAAAAAATTAATGTTTGTTTAGTGAAAATATATTTTTCGTACAAAACAAAAAGGCTTTGCAATAAAATCGCAATCTCACGAGCATAAATTAGAAACTGGTCATTGTCGATTCATCTCTTATCAATGACATTTTTGTATAATCGTTTGCTTAGATAAATAAAATTTGCGATTTTCCTAAATTGATTTAATAATGCGAAACTTGACGCTCAAGGTAACATATTGTATTAGGTGCAAACCCGTCTCCGCGTGGAGTGATGTTTTTAATTTTTTTAGCCGAACATAATCCAAGCCGAGATAAATCCAAGATATACCTACTGAAAATTATTTATTTCCGTTCTTCACTACATAATAGTATAAAACAAAGTCTTTCCCCATGTCTGTGTGTCTGTACATATAAATTAATTGTTTAAATTTCATACTTTTCAACTGAATATCCTTATAGAGAACCGAACGCGAAGCTATGTATAGAAGCGAATGCCAGAATACTGATCATATTTTTGAGTGTAGGTCTGTCATGGTTTATACTCTACTAGCTTCCTCCCGCGGCTTCGCCCGCGTGGTGTTTGATAAAAGGTAGCCTATCTCAGCGTCGATCGTCTGTGCCTTTCATCAAAATCGATTTAGAGGTTAAAGCGGGAAAGCGTAACAGATAGACAAACAGACAGAGTTACTTTCGCATTTATAATATGAGTAGGGATAACGTTAGTGACTTCATGAATTTAAGCTTGTGAATTAGTGTCGTCTTTATTGTGAATAGCCACACAGCTATAAAATACCATAGGTATGTTTTATAAGAAATCAGACCTAAAAAAATTGTCAAAAACTGTGGTCGAAGGAACAACTTTATTTTTAGGTCTAATAAATTATTATTTTTGGTATCAGCATGAATCAGCGATACATAAAAATTTGAATAATTAATAAATAAAAATAGATTTATTTATTATATTGTTTACATATAACACGTGTCTTTTCAGTGGAGGATTGCTATTGGTCTAAGATCCGAATATAAGCCGAAACGGCTGAACCGATTTCGATAATTCTTTTTTTATTATATTCCTTGAAGTACGAGGATGGTTTTAATGTAGAGAAAACGTAAATATGTACCACGGGCGAAGCCGGGGCCGACCGCTAGTTTTATAATAAATTTAGTGTATTAAAGAATGTATTGAAAATGGGTTCGACACGTGCGTTGTCTTGGGCGCTCGGGAACTTATGATTAGTTGACCAACAAATCTGGACGTAAAGTAGGTACTAAAGACGAATACGTACAACTACATACAAACTCCTTCGTAAGGATGTCACTACACACATTGAAACAGTAATTTGGAGGGGCGCGCTATGTTATCGTAGTTTATCTCTATATACCTATGTATTTGTGATTATAAACGAATTATTATCGTAAAATACGGTTGTATTGAGCATTTATAAGATATTTTAGAGGTAACTTCAGGATTTTTTTTTCAGTGCGAAAAAACTTCAATATTTTCAATCATAGCTCATAGATAACAGTCCATTTTGCCGTTTTCACCGTAAGTAACTAGATCATAGATGGCGTTGAAAACAACGTTCAGGAATTTTCAATCTTAAACCACTATCTTGTTTTTATTTGGACAATATCGTTAAAAAACTATCCTTTTCTTTCCGCTTCCTTTTACATAATATTATTATCTAAAGTACAAATCAATTTCAAACCCTTATTTAAAAAATAGAATTTCTTAGCCTTTGCATATGCAAGCGTTTCTTATATTATTTTATGTGAGTTTTATAACAATACTAGCGGTTCGCCCCGGCTTCGCCCGTGGTACATATGAAAAATAGATGTTGGCCGATTCTCAGACTTACCCGATATGCACAGAAAATTTCATGAGAATCGGTCCACCCGTTTCGGAGGAGTATGCAGACTAACATTGTGACACGAGAATTTTATATATAAAAAGATATTATATAGCATTAAAACAAAATATGTTTTGCTTATTTACCCTCTAAATAATTTAAGTAAATTGAACGCATTACTATGGTAAATTGAACGCATTACTATGGTAATAGAACACAATCTTTACTTTTTAACCGGTTTCTAAAATGTTGTCTACAGCATGACAATTGACAACACACAAAATTCTCGTCCTAGTTGATTAATTTGGAGCGGAACAGATAATTCCTGGACGTAATTACATTATTAGGAACGAGGAAGTCTTAATAATAGCTAGGATCAATAAACTATAGTAAGATTTCGATGGCCACTAGCAGGGTGGGCAACTATCAACCTTAAGTTGGCACTCACAAGTGTAAACTGTCTGGAAATAAGAGGTCATAATACGGCCCCAGATGTTGAATGCATCTGCCCCTTACCTCTTGGAAAAACGGGACTCAAATATGAAATTTCGCATATTGACAAGCACATTCCTTATAACCAATTTAATCCCAGTATTACCATGATAACTAATTTCCACATCACCTTAGTTGGTCAAGGCGAGAGAACATGAGGCTTCGTTGGAGTAATCCCATTACAATATATAGGTACAAGTTCAAAGTTATTATTGTATTCTCCTTCAACTGTTAAGTGACTGATTTTGATGTGTATTTGTATTGATATAAAGTCTACCATCTTTGAAAATTAATAGGTACATTAGTGGGTATTGATTCTTCTTGGCGGTTGGCTCTTAAGCGCTGTCTTTTGTTTGACGTTTTCATTTTCTTTCTTTTTGTAAAAAACTTTAGTATTTTAATACTTACTTCTTTTTAAAAATTGGATGAAAAGAGCAAAAGGATCATCTTTTCCTGGACTATTTAATAAATATAAGATCAAGGATTTCTGGTATTATGGATAAAAGTTTTTGCCAGTATTAATTAATTGTAAATATGACGTCTTGAACAATTTAGTAATAATAATTATATTATGCAGTGAATGATTACTATGTAGGTAGGTAGTAGGTTCTACGGGTATTTTAGTTCCGTTAAAAAAAAGCTTTCAGAAATATAAACGTTCCGACTGGTTTTGTCCTTGAAGTTATCAAAATTAAGCTCTTTAGAATAAATAGATACAGCAACCTAAATACATTCGAAATTCACTTATTCATTAATTAAAATACTCCGTAGACATGCTTAGTGTTATAATCCTGTTTATTTTTATTTCCGTTTCCTAATCAGATTATAGAAATCTTGGCGACAGCACAATGTCATGTTTACACTATAGTCGAGCCAATTTAATAGGCAACATTTGACGTCTATCAATTTTATCTTCGAAGAGAGGTAACCTGCTTAAAAACATCGATTAAAGTGAATTAATCGATACGGATTTGAAACATTTGTCAATCGAATTTATTAATTTATGGTGATTTTTATTCACAAGTAATCGATGCATTCGATTCTAGATGTCAGATTTCGATTTTTAGAGTAACGTCTCTGGTATTTAAAAAGAAAAAAGGTTTATTGACACAAAATTGTAGCGACGTCAGTTCTTCAATTCAGAAATTGTTTATTATGTTTAGAATGGTTTATCAGTAAAATGAAATCTTAAAATTACTTGTATCAGTCATTATTATTATAAATATGTGGTCGTAATTGAAAAAAGTTAAGCAAATGTGCAGTTCTAACAAAACGAAATATCATGTTATTCTATGTTGTCGTTACTAGGTTACGTTGTTGAATTTTGTTGAACTGTCAAATGTTGCCTATTAAAATGGCTCAACTATAAATCAATTATATTTCTTTTGTTATTACTTGGAAATGGTATTTGTTACCTATTTTGTCACCTATTTCTTGGAATTTCTTTTTTGTTAAATATTATAGGTTGATGTTGGGATTTCGAAGATGCAGTTCCTACAAGTAATTGAAGAATTTTAGATACTTAACATTAAAATAATATTCAATACGCTGTTTGAAACTTTTGCTTTTGTTAAAATAAGATACTTCTTATAATAATTATTTTTATTTAATTCTTGAATTTAACTATAGTAACTAATATGTACCTAAAAATGGACATTGTCTGATGATTCTACGGTCTGTTCGGTTTTTCAATGCATTCAAATAAATTGAAATGTATAACACGTAATAAATGTATCACTTAAAATAATATCTCCATTTTATGATGTATTAAAAATATCTGACACCTTCAATTAGTTATATTTAGGCATGCATTGCATGCATTTAACTTTGCAATGTTTAAATCACTCCACTAAACAAATCTTGGAAAATGATCTTCAGATATCCGAAAACGAATGAAGAATAAAACATAAAGCTTGCATTAACCTTAACCTTTCTGCCAAATGTGTCCTTTCGATTTAGATAAAAAGTCATTAAGATATAAGTGCATTTAAAAGCCAATTTTTACATTTTCAGAGATTTGCATAACGCTGTATTGTGTATTCGTGTTGAAATTTTTTATTATCACACCGCTTTGTAACATAGAGGATAGAAGAGAACTGTGATTATTAGTTATCTTGATTTTCAACTTATTTATTAACTCATATGGCCTATTATTTTTTACTTGAAGACGAGACAATTTGAGAAGTGCACTAGTTGCTAAGTTTACTATTTGAGCATGGTGTACAGTTGAGAAGTACACCAAATGCGTCAAACCCATTTAAACCACTAGGTCTGTGGTATTATAGTACCTAAAATTTTGCAGTCTACTAGATAACATGACATCTAGTCTAATCGA
>CAJQZN010039552.1:0-15308 GCA_907164685.1 Colias eurytheme | reverse complement strand
TTCTTTGCATAAAATGTTATAACTCGTTTATTTGTACGGCTGTTAATGTATAAATGGGCTATCTAACACCGAAATATTTTTTCAAATCATGCCAGTTTTTCCTGAGATTAGCGCGTACAAACAAACTTTTCAGCTTTATAATATTGTAAAGATTAATAAGGTAAGTATATTAAAAATGAATCTTTAAATATTGAGGATCACGAGAAGGATTTTCAATTGAGCAATATTCAAGTACGATGATGTCTTTGTTTCCATGGATTGTTTGCAAAATGAGTTTTGCAAAATTTGTTAAAAATAAAATTTCATTGAAAATTACGCTGAACAAAAACTGAGCAGTGCGTATTTGCGAGAACAGTTTGACTGTTAACGATTCAGTGTTTGCTATAAGAAAAATATTTATTTATAGATATATGCTTGGTAAAAAGTAAATAGCAAGGTTTTAATTCATAAAATATCACATCCAATAAAAATCCATCAAAATAAGTAGGTACTTACAGTACTTACCTACCTAAAAAACTTGAAGCAATAATTATTCAGTTGATTTAACCAGGTTCAATATAATTGATCATTGTTCTAGATTTTGATAAACGTATTTAGCACCAAATTAATGATAAATTATTAAAAACAAAAATACGTAAACAAATTAAAATTGCATACAATTTATAAATTGTATATCTGTATAATTGACCTGTTTTATATAAAGTTTATTAATCGTGCAACACTGTGTCGATAAATAAAATAATAAATATTTAATCTTTTGTAGAAAAAATCTATTAGATCACAAATAAAATTTCTATCATAGATCAATGGTACCTATTTGTAACATCATAGTTATTGTGCATATTTTTAATTATTGTGTTAAAAACATTTTCTTATGAAATAGCAGGGCATTTTCCGTGAAATTTACTGAAATCAGCAAGAACCGCGGTAAATATTATACTTCTATAAGCACATTATTGTAAGCTGCTAATTGTGTGCCTTGGGTGAGAATGAATATTATATTTTCTAGTCGATGCCGGGGTTTCTTGCATTCTCCTTGTGTGTGGATGCGTTCTTATTTCTTACATTTAACCTATTTAGTTTAGTACATTACTGGCCGACGCACCGCATAGACGCAGCTGTCAAAATTAAAAAGTTAACCTCACACGCCTGTTAAATTCCCGCGTGTTCGGTTTAAAATTCGAACGCTAAAATTCTAAATTATCTGTTATTGATTGAATAATACGATAATTTCAATTCGTGTTGTAGCCAGATAATAATTGTTTATGAGTCTACGATTAGATTAAAAATGGTGTCAATGTTGGTCCAGAAATAAATCGACAGGGGACCGCTTGGTTTTTATTAGTTTTACTTAAATTTAGAGAATAATTAAGTATGTCGACTAATAATTCGGTGGACAATAGAAATGGGAAGTCGAATGGAGAGAAATCTGTGTCGGAGTCGAAGGCGAATGGTGCAAAGAATGGAAATCAGTCGAGTGATGTTGAAAGAAGTTTGGGGAAACTGAACGAGGTGTGCTTTGAGGATGCATTTGAACTTACAGGTAAATTGATTTTTGTTAATATTAAATTTAATTGTAAAAAATTATTATTAAATAGAATATTTACTGGGTAGACTATGCTAATATTAGTGGATGTGAATTAGTTTTAAATAATTTTTAGTAATATTAATACCGCACATTAATAATTAATTGCCATAAAACTTATTGAAAATTTGCCTGAAATGATTTGTGTTATAAAAAAAATTATATTACTACCTATAATTTGATTGTTTTTGATGGTAGGTTCCTATGATTTTAAAATAAATAACCTTCGTTTGACGGTAGAAATGGACTGAAAAAACATAGATATTTGATTGGACATAGATAACAATAAAAATACAGTTGATGTTTTAATTTTATGTTTTATTTTTACAGTTGATGTTTTAAATTTTTAATTTTAATTGTAATGATTTACGCTAAAATAAATGATGATTATAAAAATATTCATGAATATTAAGTATAATATGTTCTTAGTTTAGTGTTAAAAGTAAAAAGATATTACGAAATATAATGAAACGCTATAAATAGGATTAGGTACTTTCAATAAAATTCGTTTTTAAAAAAAATTTGGCTAAAAATAAAATTCTTAATTATTTTTAGCATATCTGTATTTAATCCGGAAATGAGTTCAAAACATTGAGTTACTATGTAATGGTTCAGAATAGAGTTGTAAGTACTATGCACTGATAATTACATAATACTAGCTTCCGCCCGCGGAAGGTTTTAGACAAACGGGCGAAGCCGCGTGCGGTAAGCTAGTTGCATATAATCGTGAAAGACTGATTCAATGATGTATTCAAATGAACATATTTTAAAATGTAAATTGTATTCAATGATACATATTATCATTACCTTATTATTTAATACTAGCTTACCTCCCGCGGCTTCGCCCGCTTTGTCTAAAACCTAAAAAAATTATATACTAAAACCTTCCTTTTGAATCACTCGTTCTATTAAAAAAAACCGCATCAAAATCCGTTGCGTAGTTTTAAAGATTTAGGTAAGCATACATATTACATAGTGACATAGGGACAGAGAAAGCGACTTTGTTTTATACTATGTAGTGATAAGTATTGTTAGCGTTTAGCTACTTATATTATATTATGTATTGTGTGGTATTGTTGAAATTGACATTGTTTTAATTGTTTTATTTTTCGTAAAATTCTAATGAAATTCGTAACTGATAATACTGTAATTGACATAATTAATGGCTATTGCTGAATGCTGATTATTTGTTTGTTGTTATTCTTATTATTATTTTAATCAAAATTTATTCAGAATTACATACGTGAATATAAATTGAGAAATTCTTTTTGAACGTTAGGACGTTCGTTAAAAATTGTACATTTAGGTAACCTAGGTGCCTAATTTTCGCATACAAACATATTATAAAACAAGCATATAGATAAAATAATAATAATTTTAATTTTTTAATTTTATCTAACTAATAGGTACATTAATTTCTCATTTCCTTATTGTACTTACAAGAAAACATTCATTTAAGTATTTAAAGGCATTAAAAATACTATTTAAACGGCAGCTATTTTAATACCGTCTTTAGTCTAATATTATAATTTATAATTTACTAGCTTTCCGCCCGCGGCTTCGCCCGTGTTTTCAGAGAAAACCCCGCATAGTTCCCTTTCCCGTGGGCTTTCCGGGATAAAACCTATCCTATCTCTCAAGTTGGATCAAACTGCACATGGTGTGCGAATTTTATTATAATCGGTTAAGTGGTTTAGGAGTCCATTGAGGACAAACATTGTGACACGAGATTTATATATATATTAAGATTGTTTCGCACTAAAATCAGGCCAAATAGCTAACAATATTTAAATACATTTTCCTAAGACATTTTCATTTACATTGAATGCATTGAATGTCAGTGAAATGGTAAACAAGAAATCAATTCCCCAGTATAAAAAGTTTTTGTAACGGTGCC
This sequence comes from Colias eurytheme, assembly GCA_907164685.1. Lineage (NCBI taxonomy): Eukaryota > Metazoa > Arthropoda > Insecta > Lepidoptera > Pieridae > Colias > Colias eurytheme. Next base: position 11,826 of record CAJQZN010039552.1, on the reverse strand, counting down.
TTCTAGTTTTTGTACTTAGTTCCAATAAGTAAAAGCGTGTAAACCTTATAAGCTACAAGACTTTATGAAGATGGATGCCTGAATGTAGATACCTAGCGGTTTAAATAGTACGACGACGATGTATCGTTAGGGCGCGTTCCCACCGGGTCGAGACGACAGATAATCGTGTAGTTTTAAGTGTCGTGGCTTATATGTTTAAATGGAGGTGTTCACATTTAGAACGACACAATTTACTGTCGTCTACAACAGTTTTTGCAGTGACGACACTTTGTCGTGACAGTGGGAACGGCAAGCACGACAGTCGTAAAACGATAAAAAAATCGTGGACGGCAACTCTATGTAGACGAACACGTGTTTTCCCTTCCCTCTCGCACCCGCGCGCCCCTCGTGTCTGTACTCGGTTTGCTTTTCCCAACCCAAGCGAACGCAGAGGCGACTAGATTTGTAGCTTGCTGATGATGCGAGCGATCTTAGCGATCCAATGGGAACAGCTAGATACGACAGTCGCTAAACGATAAAAAATGTTGACGACAAACAATCGTTATAATGGGAACAGGTAGAGACTACAGTCGTCGAACGATAAATTAGTCGTTACGACATAGTGGGAACGCGCCCTTACGATAATATATCGTCGCGTGTCGATTTCTACGACTGTGTCGAATAATTGTACTTTTTGAAATTATATTTGTAAGATAGGCCATGTAGTCTAGGATTTAATAAGTATTCCCTTTTCAAAATCTATACGCGATGTGTGTGATATTTTATGAAATACTAGCAATCCGCCCGCGGCTCCGCCCGCCTTGTCTAATACCTGATAAATTATATACTAAAACCTTCCTCTTGAATCACTCTATCTATTAAAACAATCCGCATCAAAATCGTTTGCGTAGTTTTAGAGAATTAAGGATTTATTTTAATCATAAATAGGGACATAGGGACAGAGAAAGTGACTTTGTTTTGTATGTAGTGATATTGCATTATATTTCATATCAAAAGTCAAAACTAAATATCGAATTCTCTTTGTCTATCTTTATTATACACACTTTAACAAATCCGTCAATAGAGTAATGATAATCATAGTTTATCAAGGTTCAAGAGGTCGATGATAGTTTTATATATTTATCTATTTACTTATTCAAACATTAAGTACATAATAAGAGTATGATATCTATGTACTTATACTATTTGTCCAGTTTAGTTTGAGTCATATATCTAGGTACATATTGTACTTATCGTCCCTTGTTCAATGTACAATGATAAAAATGTGTATCCTGTCAGGATTGTTAGAAGAAAAAAAGTCACTTAAAAATACTCTTTAACAAGTCCTCCCAATATAACCCAAACGGGTTACACAAATCTTTATTTTTAGCCTTTTCAATTTACATACGATTTGATGCAGCGTTGAATTAAAATATTATGCAATCATTGAAAACACTACTCGTTTTGGTTTATTTTTTATTTGCTGAAGGATATATTTTTAAATCTGACCTTTTTCAGATAAGGGTTCAAAACTTTGAATTTTATTATAATAATTAGCTTTACAATCTTTAAGGTGCATACTGCCTATTATAATTCCTGTGTGTACAGAATAAATAAATAGGTATTTTTTTTTTATATGTATTTAAAGGACAATTTTCACACACGGCACGATCTGATCCCATACTAAGCTTTCGCTTGTGTGATGGAATCCAGATGGCTGATAAACATACATATATAATTTAAATAAATACTTATATAGATAACTAGCTTTCCGCCCGCGGCTTCGCCCGCTCAGTCAAAGAAAAACCCGCATAGTTCCCGTTCCCGTGGGATTTCCGGGATTGCGTCATTTTCCCGGGATAAAAAGTAGCCTATGTCCTTTCTCGGGTATCAAAATATCTCCATACCAAATTTCATGAAAATTGGTTCAGTAGTTTAGGCGTGATTGAGTTACAGACAGACAGACAGAGTTACTTTCGCATTTATAATATTAGTATGGATTAACACCCAGACACTGAGCAAACGTTCATCACACAAATATTTATTTGGCCCGGGTGGAAATCGAACCCACGACTTCTAGCTTGGAAGGCAGGGCCACTACCAACCAAGCCAACCGGTCAGTATAATAAAGAAAACAATCGATTACATTCTAACATTTAAAAATCTGACTTCTCTTTTCAGACACAATCAAACTACAAAATTACTGTTATCTATGACTCGTGTAACTAATATCATCATTATTTTTTGTTTAGATTAATATAAAACACAGATGTAAGATTACTTTCAGGGTACAATGTCAATTTTTTACATTTTAAGGTCATAGGCGATTATATTTTTTGCTTAACACGTGTAAGTATTTTGTACAGAAATAAATTAAATTGTTGTAACAAACATGGACTCGAAATACAATCGAACTGTTTTTACACATTTATAGCAAATAGAGAGATCACGTACAAAATCTAAGGACGAAATAATTTTTGAAATTTGTCCAGTTTTATAGTGCGTACAGACATAAGCTTCATAGCTTTATTAAATTGCTCATCTATTGAAAGATTTATATCTTTACCCTCTTACTGATAAGTAGTGCAAATAATACTTAAAAAATATACATGTATTCAATGACCTTCACATAAAAACGCCGCAGCCCGCAATAGCGGTCAAGACTTATTTCTATTTCATCATAGTTTGTTTTCAGAATGATTGTTTGATCAATAATCAGGTTCAATAACCTTGAATTGAAGGGTAAGAATCATGAGGGTTATAGTATTGTATGTGTCTTGATTTTTCTCTAACCCTGCTACAAGGGCGTTTATACAACTAATTACAATACTCTGCTTCTTGCGGCTTCCTATCACTTAAATGACTAATTATTATAATTGAAGTCTTCGTAGTTTGTTTACTGTTTCTAATAACATCGTTCTAGTTATTAAACATTACCACAGAATATATAATAGACCTTACGTCGATGACCTATCTTTTTATCTTTACTGTAGATAGGTAGATAGGGTTAAGCTACTGTAGATAGGGTTAAGCTAAGATGTGGGCTAAGATGGTACGCGCTTCCCTAGTAGGTAGGTTCACTGGGTCTGGGTTAATATTTAAAAAATCAGATTGATTTACGTAGCCAAAGTATCAACGTTATAAAACACCTTTTATTTTCACTAGATAGTAACAAGTTCCATATAGATAGCATCCATACTTAAAGAATCTCAAGACAAAATAAATCCAACTATACTAAACTTTAACTCTTTTCAGGCCACGGCAAGTTCAACCACTTGGTACTGCTGACATGCGGCCTGATCATGCTGAACGTGTCCATGGAGTCAGTCGGCATGAGCTACGTCATCACGGCCGCGGAATGCGAGCTGGAGCTCACCAGCGAACACAAGGGCTTGGTCAACGCAGCAGCGTTTATTGGTTAGTATCTCGATATATGAGCACAGTAATATTTTCCTATATTGTTATACTGTGGTATGAGATTCGATTAATGGGCCCTCTTCACAATGGGCAGCGTTGGCCCAACAAATAATCGTTGATGAAACAGAAGTTCTAACGTTAGCACTTAGCTTGTATGTTTCATAAGTAACTAAACTCCAGTACCTTTAATAATTATGAAGTTAATGCAAAGCAGCCTTTAAAAAATGCATGCTTTTTTATATTTTTTTATTAGTGCATCCTGTTAACTGATACATATAAAATGTAAGTGATTAAATATTGTAATAAATTTAAGATAACACTTAGAAAAATACTTTCAATGAACTAGAATGATAATGGATGTTAATAGATTCTTATGTAATTTAGTGAATGTTTTCTTTACATTTTTCCTGTTGTTATTTTTATTGATTTAACCTTTTACGTTTTATTATATATTTTGTATTCTATTATGTGCTTGAAATATTTTAGGTATATAATATATGTAACTTCTCATGGTCCGAAACTTCAAATTTTATCTAGCGGCCTATAGGTAATCATATCGTCATAGATAGCCTTAAAAATTTAATAATTAGAAGTTTTAGTGAAAATGATAAAGCAGTATTGAAATTAAATGAAAACGAAGACATACCTATTATTAAAACATAAATTATGCAACTACCTAAAAAATTTAACAAAAACCAAAATATTTAAATTTCACCCGATAAGTATTCATGGTTATTGAAATTGTACTGTAAATCTACATTTTAAACTCTCTTTTTAATTGCTTGAAATTTTTTAAATTTCTCTATTGTTTTTTATAATTCGAATTAATAATTATTATTACCTTTTATTCCTTTTAAACTAAAGGTACAAAATATTATGTCGTAGATACGTTGGTTATTTTTTCTTTCGATAACTTATAAAAATTAGTCTATAGGTACATTTTCATCGATATCTATCGATATAAAATGTAGTGAAGTTAATATGAGCATGTTATTAAAAAGAACAATACATTGACGATTGTTTATGTAAAATATGAACGAATTTTGATGATAAGCATCTTTCTAACGAGAATAAAGTAGAATTTGTTTCTTACTTATGACGCAATTCAAACAGAATAACTTCCTACGAGTTCTTACCAAACAATATCATTCCTTCGATATATTGTTTTTATTTTTTATCTTAATGTGAGCGTAAAGGGGTCGATGTTTTTATTACGAGAAATAACGCAAGAATAACGCTAGCTGTGAACTTATAAATAATTTCCGTTCGATGACCACATATTTAGTACTACAAACAATTCCCTATTAATTAATAAATGGACAGAAATGGCGAGGAAAAGAAAAAGGGGTCGCCATTACTGTTTTTGCCTCTATTTTTATGTAAAAAAATCAACTATCATTTGTTCATTTTATGATTGTATTACAGACGGTAGATTTTTTATTTTTGGCTGATGGATTTAAGATAAGCTTTATGGATTACTTATGTTTGTTTGCATTGCTGATAATATTCGCGGTATAAACATTCAAATAATGCATCATACAGTAAATATTATGTTAAGTAGATTAAGTCTGCTTTGTAGTCAGCGTCAGACCAAAACATTTTGTTTATGAAATCGCTTCAGTGATGTTTAAATAATATAATACGTTAGGTACTAGTTGAAAAACTTAGCATACTAGGCAAGGTGTGGCGGTATTGCACAAACAGCTTCTTAGTTCGATCATGCGTGGAACCTTCTAAGTTCTAGGTAGATGTGAACGCCTCCTTGGTGCAGTGGTTAACGCGTGAGCGTAAAACCAAGGAATCCTGGGTTCGATTCCTGGAGACGACGAAAAAAAAAGTCTCGGTCTGGTAGGACACAGACGCCTGATCACTTGTCCCTAAAGAAAATCGATCATTGAAACAGATGTATAATGCACCTGCCCCTTACCCCACTAGGGGACTTCACTTTAGGTAGATGTGACTGACCGCGTTACCGCTTTCCATCAGGTGGGACTGCGGTCAAACGCCTGCGTATCACATATAAAAAAAGGAAAGGTCAGATTAAGGAACTGGAACATGAAAATATTTGCTTAAGATAATATTGTTGGTCTATCTTATTTATAAAGATAAGTATCTATAATCTTTACATTTATTCGCATCTGATACATATTGAAGTGTTGCTTCCTCATATCTGGATGATTACCTTATGATAACTGAATTGTTGTTTTTCTATAACAAAGATATTTGATTAAATAAATCTTGATTGTAATTTTAATCGTGAAAGTCTCAATGTATTACGGCTACGCAATGCTTAAAATATTACATTATTTGTAAATTTTATTAGATACCTAAGGAACCTGTGTTAGTCCTTTTCATCTATGATGATTCCTGTGACACTTCATCGTGATCCGAATTACGTATTTTATGTTTAAAACGCCAAAATAATTTTAGTGCATAATATTTTTATTTTATGGCGACATTATTACCAAAAATATAAAAATGAAACATCTTAAGCTTATAAATCAAAAACAGTATTGTTTAGTTTAATATAATGAAAAATAAAATAAAATAACACAAAAATATAATACCTACGCAATTCGTGTACATGAAATGGATCGTTGAAAAATCATAGAGTTGGAAAATCATATAATCGGCGCCCATCTTGTGATCGTTTGTCAATCGAGTCAATCGTCTGTACGAGTGCGTCAGCCTTGTATACAAGTTGCATTTTTATATTGATACTTTACGTGGTATTCTGTTATTGTTACTAATTGTTATTGTTGACTTTATGTTGCTGTTGTTTGCTAAGTTTCCTTAGTTAATTGTTGGCGAAATGCCGAATAATTAAATTATAGTCCTTTCCACCTAAGATTATTTTTGCGTTATTTTATTTTATTTTTCATTATATTAAACTAAACAATACTGTTTTTGATTTATAAGCTTAAGATGTTTCATTTTTATATTTTTGGTAATAATGCCGCCATAAAATAAAAATATTATGCACTAAAATTATTTTGACTTTTTAAACATAAAATACGTAATTCAGAACACGATGAAGTGTCACAGGAATCATCCTAAATGAAAAGGACTATAGTAATTTATAGATAATATCTTGGAATTGTAATTTAAAATTACAATTCCAAGATATTGTTACTAATATAATATTATATTAATATGCATATTCATCAAGAGAATTGCTTAATGAACAATAAAAAAAACCATGTAGGTAAAATGTGTACTAGTAAAATAATTGAGAATCGACTGTATTTTCAATATTTACCTTTTAGGGCAAAAAGGGGAAAATTTGTTGTTTGTTTGGTGAAAGCGCTAATCTCGGGAACTGCGGGTCAGAGTTGAAAAATTATTTCTGTTTTAGATATTTTTCGAAGAAGGCTATAAGTGAAGATTTGAGCAGTTATCCTACTAGGTACTATTATAAAGGCGAAAGTTTGTATGGATGTATGGATGTTTGTTACTCTTTCACGCAAATTCTACTGAACCGATTACAATGAAATTTAGCACACATATAGAGGGTAACTTGGATTAACACATAGGATAGGTTTTATCCCGGAAATCCCACGGGAACGGGAACTATGGGGGTTTTCCTTTAAAAACGCGGGCGAAGCCGCGGGCCGAAATCTAGTATAAGATAATGTATGACTAGCAATATTTTTTTTCTATGGAGTAAAGCGACAATTTTGTTATCTTTGAATCTTGCCAAAGAAGTTTCACTTCTGACACGTGTGCTCGGCACACACGCTCTTTTTTAATATAGGTAGCTAAAACAAAATAAATTGCAACACATTACATATCCTAAGAATTTTATTTGAGCATCCGCAGAGTTCAAAAAATGTAAAAAAAAAATATTTTTGAACAATTTTTTTTTTGTAAAACATAGGTATCACCGTCACTTTTTTTTATTTTAACTTTGAATAAACTTAATAAATTTTGTTACAGGTATAATAAGCACATCATTTCTATGGGGTTACCTGGGAGACCGATTCGGTCGAAGAGCCGTGATGCTGCCCTCCATGATAGCATCTGCTGTGTTATCTGTGGCTTCTTCGTTCTCAGTCAATGTGTGGATGTTGTTCGTGCTGCGGATTCTTACTGGATGTTTGTGAGTGTTTCTTGTAATTATATAAAATAGCTATCGTTTTTGTTCAACAATTTTTAATTTTGGAAATCTTTTTCAAAAAAAACAACATCGTGAAGTTTAGGTAGGTACAAATTAAATTCTTGTATACATGTTGCAGCCAACTGAGTTAAATTAGCCAATAGAAAATGCTATTTTTTCACTACGGTTAAATATTATGAAATGAATACAATATTCAATACGTAAATGTTGAAATAAAAAGCCAACCAAATTGTGTCTATACAAACGTATTGTTTAACAGTTAAATACTATGAAAAGTTTATTTTCAGGAACAGTTTATAAAAGGCCTTCTCATTTGTTACAGAGTATCAGCTTCCAGCGCAACAGTATACGCTTATCTCGGCGAGATGCACACCGGAACTAGAAGAGCGTCCGCCATCGCTTGGGGATCTGCTTTTATATCATTCTCCTTTATTATTCTACCAGGTTAGTGAGATATATCTAAATATATTCCATATTATTTATTTTGTCAATGCAAATTATCTGTAGGTATGTGTTTTCTCGCCTTAACCAATAAACCATTAAACCATTTTTTATGAAATCCAATGAAGTGGACATTGAGAAAGAACGTAGCAATTTTTTTTAAATAAAATAAACTTGAAAGTTGACATAGGGATGAAAATGTATAAATAGGTACCACATGGCGGAAGACCAGTGTGTAATGTCATTTTAAAATAACACCTTTTCTTAAATGAGCATCGTCGTAGAATTCATTCATTACAAGTACATATGCTTGGCAAAATAGGGCACTTGAGTAGTAACTTATATATAAGTAATTAGGAGACACAATATAGGTTAATGTTAGATAAGCTATCACGTGAGTTCGTCCTAACATTGTTGGAAACGTGTGACTTTATCACAATGTCAATGATTACTAAATTTATATAACCTAAATCGTTATCAGAACCTAGCACTAATTAAGGCAATAGGTCAATTGCATTATCTTAAATTTATTGATATACAAATTGAATATAATTATACTTTCACTAGTTGCGTCCCACGGCTTCACTCGCGAAGTAATCCACACGCATTATGTCTAAAATGTCAAATCCCTGGTCAAACAGGGGATGGTTTTTTTTTAAAGAAATATTACATCAAATCAGTGATATGTTACTTTATGCCTGTCTCTTTTCATTTTCGATTTTTAAAATGAAAGTAGTAGGAGACACAGGATCAAACATAGTCGACATTGGATATTTAATTTTGTATTTACTAAATGAGATGATAATGATAAGTAGTATTTTTCACGTGGTTTTCTCTGCGGATATCCTTGACCAAACTAGTCTAAATCTCTTTAAACTAAACCGAACAGTCTCTAAAGTCTTTAGCTACCTGCAACTTCTAAACTTATTCCAACATGTCACAAGGTTCAATGTCACTAAATGCGTTTCAAATTTTCTTATCACCAACAAATAATATTATCAGCACGTGCAATTGATAGTAATATGTAGTTATGTATCAAAGTGCATTATTTTGATAACAGTGACCTATTAATCTAGGATCCCTGGGCTCATTTTATAATTTGATACTATGGAGATATTTTGTGATTTCCCTTTGAAGACACGCCAAAATTTTTCTTCCACATTGTGTCATAAAGGCAGACAAGTTAAGTTTTATTTTACACTAGCTGTGCCGTGCGGTTTTACCCGCATTGCTCCGCTCCTGCTGGTTTTAGCGTGATGATATATAGCCATTCCTCGATAAAGGGGCTATCTTACAACGAAAGAATTTTTCAAATCGGTCTAGTAGTTCCTGAGATAGTTCCTTAGCGCGTTCAAAGAAAGAAACAAACAAACTCTTCAGCCTTATAATATTAGTATAGATTACACGACGCTATTTACGTTACATAGAAAACGGCCTTTGTTTCAAATATCAGAAAAATTTATTGCAAACTGCGCTGTTGACTATTGTTATGTATTATTGTTGCCCGCAGCTTCGCCCGCGTGGTCAAAATAAATTAATATGGTATCTACAAAATTTCATCCCTTGCTTTATCATACCATTTATCAAAATCCTTTCCTAGCTGATATAGTGGCTATCTGCTGAAAATTTCAGCGCGATCGGTCCAGTAGTTTATGCTGTGCTGATCTATCAGACAATCAGTCACTTCTTTGTTTTAAATATTAAAATAAGGTTTTCATTTATTTTTCTCCTCTACCAGGTCTGGCCTGGGTAATAATACCTGGCCAATGGTCATTCTCTCTCCTGGGCTTCCCCATCGTGCCCTGGCGAGCGTTTATCTGGTCGTGGTGTGCCCCAGGGCTCTTAGCTGCTGTACTTCTATTCTTACTACCAGAGAGCCCTAGATATTTGCTAGCGGCTAAGGGCCCTGAGTTTGCGTTGCCTGTACTGGCTCAAATGTTCGCGTTTAATCAAAACGCGGAGGCGGGAAATTTTCCGGTGAGTGATTTTGATGATAATTTTTTTCCTATTTTTTTACAATTGATGGTTAATTTTCTTTTAAAAGTAATTATAAGTACTGTAGAGCTTATTAAAATGTTTAGCAAAGTTGACATGCATTAAAACTAATTCAATTTTGATGAAATTAAATATAAGAGAAATAGACTTTTACTGTGGTATGTTCGTAGATCTTATCAAAAACATTAAATAGGGGATGGTAAATTGGGGCTGGCACACGATAATGCGAAGTGCACGCTACTAAACCACGAAATGTATAAATATTGCTTCAAATTGTAAACGATATCATACTATTGGAAAGCTTCAATAATAATATTATGATTAAAAACAATCACTGAAAAATTATGTATTTTCTGTGTTTATTAAAAACCCTTTCAAACAGCAGAATGGATCATCTTTTAAATGCCTTGTTTCTAATACTTAAACTATTTTTGTAGGTATGACTACAAAATAGGAAAACCTTATTCAAACTTATTCAACATACAGATACACACAACAACTTAACTCAAAAAAACTTGTATTTTATAATAATTTTGTTTTATTGTAGGTAGAGAAAATCGTAACAAGCAGTATGGAATCAAGATCTGGTGGTTTTGTGGGCGCTATTAAAAATATATCTCTGATGTTCCGCCCACCGTTGCTACGATGTGTTATCATTTCGCATATATCAATGTTTGCAGTATTTATGTTGTGAGTAAAAAATTCCAAGTTATTCGTTATTTTTTTTAGATTTTTTTTTCAAAAATTCTTATTTTGTGACAATCAGAATAATTGATAAAATATATAGCTTATTATTCTAATAATTTCTTCAAATTCTATACATTATTAGATTTTTTGAAAAATATATTTTTTTTTAGTTCTGTCTATCAGGATAATTTATACCTAAATACATATTAGACTTATTCTTTCGTAGAAGTTCATCTTTTATTATTCGCTCTTTTTTCTTTGTGCAAATAGACAGTTTAATTTTTTTAATGCTAATGAAAGAGATGCCCAAGAACTTCAAGTCTGTTAACGATAAAATATAACAGCGCTTTTTTTTTCAATTTCGTATGTATAAAAATATTACTTTTTCCATATTATTTCAGGTCAAGTGGATTATACGTGTGGGTACCAGATATACTGAACAGTATGCTCAGTAACACAAGTGAGAAAAGTTTAACAATTTGTGAAATTATTCACAACAAGTTTCAAGCGGCTAGGAATGCATCGGTAAGTTTTTATGATATTTTTCTGATTTTTAAAACCATTAACCATAAAACTAAAGGAAATAAATGAACAAAGCAAATTTTATTGGTATTTTTTTAATAATTTTCAGTAAAAACTAAGTATACGCAAAAAGTGTTTTCGACGTTTTTGAAGTCTAGTCCTTCACGCGTAGGTATGTTTCAGAAGATTGTACATTTACGCCCGTGAAATAATATTATACTATTATTATGTACATACAAGTTAAAAAAAACACAAAACTTGAATTATTAAAAAAAATTCTACTTATACTTTTTGCTTTAACATAAAAAAATGGAACTTACTGATAACGATAAGTTTATTTGCTTTACCAAAAATACTAACGGTTACCAAAAACGGCTAACCAGCTATCCGTGAGCCACGGGCCGTGCGAGAGTCACGTGTCTGTCGGCGTGTTCACCATCTCCATGGGGATGGGCGCCGTGTTCGCTATCACGTACCTCGCTATCGGTCTGTTCATCACAAAAGTTGGCAGGAAGACGTTTTATTGTGAGTCCTTTTTTATTAATATTTAAAACATAAATAACTCTCCCTCTGTACATTGTTTACTAAGTTATTATGTGTTTTAAATTGTCCTATTTGGTGTACCTAGTGCACACTAAAAGTTTTGCGTTGCGGGCCACCCATAAATG
>CAJQZN010039551.1:0-23610 GCA_907164685.1 Colias eurytheme | reverse complement strand
ACAGACAGACAGACAAAAATTTTACTGATTGCATTTTTGGCATCAGTAGCGATCCCTTATCACCCCTTCATAGTTTTTTTTTTAATATATTTCATGTACAGAATTGGCCTCTCTACAGATTTATTATAAGTATAGATTATCTCAAGACATATTTTCCAAGTTCCAACCATTACCTTACAACGCCCCTATTTAATCTTGTTGTAAACTTTTCAAACGAAATTAAGCTATAAGCTCAAACGGCAAAGTTGAAATTCACTTAGCACAAATTCCGAGGCGCCCCGTTGCCATAGCAACGAAGACGTCAGCCATCTTGTCTTCGTAATTTAGTTATTGGAACGTCTTGAGTTGTGGCGGGAAAGCGACGATTCGAAATTTAATTTTCCCGTCTTTGAGGTTTGCTTCTCTCAATAATTAGGAGCCGAGAACGATAATGCAGACGAATTTGTGCTCTATTGTGATCGGTATAAAACGGTTTTATGTATAACGTTATTTAATTAGCGCTGTGTGCGTAAGATCGTTCAGTATTATCCGGCTAATGAAAATTAGCAATCAATTTGAACGACAACTGAGATGATGAAATGCTTCTTAATTTGATCGTATATTAACGAGTAAAATCATTGAGACATAATTAAAATTTTGTGAGAAGTTAAGTCCTTCTGTTAATAACTAAGGTTAATAAATCTATACATAGGTAAACAAAATTAAATAAATGTTATTTATTAATAAGAGTAGACAAACGTGTAGTTTCTATATTTTAAACTAGCTGCGCTCCGCGGTTTCACGCGCGTGGGTCCGCTCCTGTCTCCTCGCTCTGGTCTTAGCGTGATGATATAATTATAACCTTAACCTTCCTATAACCTATAACGTTCCTCGATGATTGGGGTATCTATAATCTAACACCGAAAGAATTTTTCAAATCGGACCAGTTCCTGAGATTAGCGCGTTCAAACAAAAAAAAACTCTTTAGCTTTATATGTAATATTATAAGTATAGATTACGATAAGGCATTTTGCTACATTTTTCTTTACAGAAGTGTAATTTGGGCCTATATCGAATTCCAAAAACTTGATTCAATCTTTTAATCAAAAGAGAAATGGTACCTTCGCAATACGTTAAATACAAAGCTGTAAACAGTCAGTCAAGCTGTGGAACAGTCTGCCCGACAGTATCAGACGAGCAGAAACACTGAATGAGTTCAAAAAGCAAGTATATAATTACTATTTATCTTTATGAAATGTATGTTTGTGTGTATATGTATATTATATTATTATGTAGTATACTCATCTATTTAATTATGTATTGTATCTCTATGTACTTATACAGGGTGTCCCACTGTTGGTATGCTAAGCTCAAAGGAGGTTATAGTTTTGCATACGCTGAGTACGTAAAAAATACTTAAAAAATTCCAAACGCATTTTTTTTTTCAAATAGATGAATTCTTAAAACTCTATGTGTACACCCAAAACAAGAAACCCGCCCATTTTTGCCACTAGCACGTGAGCTATGGTTTAAGAATATGTTTTCATAGACAAAATGCTCACATTAGAGAAGCGGTATATACCGGCTGCGCGAAGCTAGAGAAGAAAACATGGAATTTGAGGAAAAAATTATCAAAAAATTTTTGACGTAATTTTGTTGTTTATGTATTTTTTACGTGATCAGTGTATGCAAAACTACAATTCCCTTCGTGCTTAGTATACCAATAGTGGGACACCCTGTATATAATTTATTATAAATAGTGTTGTGCACCATCGACCTCAATATATGACGTAATTCTCATGATCCTTGACCTAAGGTTGCCTGGAAGAGATCGCTGTATTAGCGATAAGACCGCCTTTTTGTACGTTTTTCTATTGTCTGTGTTTTTTGTTATTATTTTGTTTCTGGTGCAAATAAAGTATTTATTCATTCATTCATTCATACAAACATACAATAATATTTATTTGAGTATTACTGTAGAAAATATTGTAATACTGTGGTATTATTTTGTAGGTACATAATATTGTACATATCCCTTAAATTATGTAACCATAACATAAACTCCATAGATCGAACTACTAATTCCACGAAATAATTGTTCTAAGATAGCAAATAATATAGCTTCTAGAACTTACTTGTAGGTAAGTTTCAAACTAAAACTATTTGGATAGACGATACCTACTTCACAAGTAATTTGAAACTGCAATCTTGCTTGGAACTAAATTCCTATACTAGTAAAACGACCCGGCGTTGTGCAGATATAATTTCGAACTTTCCGCCCGCGGCTTCGCCCGCGTTTCCAAAGAAAAACCCGCATAGTTCCCGTTCCCGTGGGATTTCCGGGATATGTGTTAATCCAAGTTACCCTCTATATGTGTGCTAAATTTCATTGCAATCTGTTCAGTGGTATTTGCGTGAAAGAGTAACAAACACACGCACACACATCCTCACAAACTTTCGCATTTATAATATTAGTAGGATTATCATGAACTACAATTTTTTTATCTGAATAACTAGAATTTATACAGGGTTACTTGTAAAACACCAGCAACCTCGGACATCATCGGACAAGATAGCTACAAGATAACAACATTTGTTACTTATGATGGTGCTCTGGCGGGTCACGAGTGGTTGAATTTGTCAAGCCCCGGATTTTCGTGAAAGGATGCGGGTTTGAGTCCCGCCTTCTCTATTCTTTATAAATTTATATAAATTACCTTTCTGCTGCAGCTTCCTCATCTGCTTCTTATGCTTCATCCGTCTGTTCTGAAACCAGGTCTTCACCTGAGTTTCAGACAGGTTCAACGCTCCGGCAAGTTCTACCCGTTCTGGTGTTGAGAGGTAGCGTTGGGATTCGAAGCGTTTTTCTAGACCTATGGGAAATAAAATATGATAAAGTTAAATAATAATAAAACAAGAGCACACGTGTCAGAAGCGAAATTTCTTTAGCAAGATTCAAAGTTACCAAAGTCGTGGCCTTATCGTTACCAAAGTCATGTGACTGTATTGCTATGTCGTGACCTTAAAATTTTACTCTCAAACGGCCTCACTAATAAAAAGTTAAACAATGGATAAATTTCTACCTTTTTCTATCATAGCTGTGTCCTGCTCTTGCTCACATGAAACGTCAATCATAAAAACAAGACAGGTTATTGCAATAACTAATCCATTGCATAGCGAATGGGTAACATTTTATTTGTAAGACCGAAAGAGTCTATAGAAGTTTCACTTCAATTTTAAATCGTGTAACTTTCGTAATCTATTATAGTGATTGAAATCTATAAGTGAAGCTAAAGTATTTGTTTCGAGCTTATTTCAGAAATAACTGGTTGGAAGTAAAAAATCACTTGGATTAAATAGGCCATTAATTAATAAGGAAGTTATGCCGCTACCAATAGAAGAAAAACATGAATGTAAAATATAGCAAATTAAGGAAATCAACTCAAAAATAACTCAGTTTGCAACACCTTTATTCCTAAACCAGTGAACAGTTGTTTATGTACTTAGGTGTAAGTGTAGACTAGACTTTGGAAAAGATATATATAGGCTACTCTTTATTGCAAAAATACACACTAGAAGGGAGTGAACCGGAATAAAATTATGTATCAGTAAGGTGATATCGTGAAATGGACGTAAACTACCGTAGCTGGGCTACGGTCTATGGGCGCAAAATTTAAAAGGTAAATTTATTAAGTTTGTATATTTGTAAGAAACATTCTGAAACTAATGAACCAATTTTGAAATAGCATAGCAATAGCAATTTTTCACTAAGTATGTATGTATATCCTAGTCTTCATCCTTATTACAATATATAAATTAAATATATTTAGATATCGATTATATTTAAGTAACAATTTGATTGGGAATTGCTCTTGAATTCTAGCTTAGTTTGTATTATTAGTTGAATTAAAATGATTTTGGACCGTTTATACGAACCGAATTACTTACCTAAACTTTTCAAAAAAGATGTCAGAAATTACTTACTAGACAATTTCTACAAAGTAATAATAGATATTTAAAAATATAACAATAATTTAAAAAAAAGTAATATTTTTGTTATTGAAACCTACTTACCAGTCAACTGAGGGTCCGAAAACACAGTCCTGGCTTTCCTCCGCCGGCAGTGCTTCAAGGCTGAGAGAGACAATTCCGACGGCGTGAATAATGCGTGGTATGGTACACCTGTGTAACAAATATTTGTGCAATTTGTATTTAGTTTTTATTGAAGTGAAAACTTCTTTAGCGGCGTTGGGTATAAAATCTTAAACTCGCGTCAGGACACGTGGCCTGATCGAAAAAGCGTAAGACGGATTTTTTTTAGCCCTTATATTTCATGCGTAAGACGGAAACCATTCCAAAATATCAAACATGCTGAACGTTAATAATCAAGTTTTCACTTCTGCCGGCACTCCCGGAGTGCAACCCGTCTTTTTTTTTCTGGTTAGACAACCAGCGACAGCGATCTCTTCCAGACGGAAGAGATCGCTGTCGTAGCGATAAGACCGCCTTGTGGTATTTTATTAAAAATTGTGTATTCTTATTTGTACAGAGACAGCTCTGTGGTGCACAATAAAGATTTTTTGTTATTAGTTTTATAGCATAACTAGCGGTCCGCCCCGGCTTCGCCCGTGGTACATAATATTTACGTTTTCTCTACATAAGAACCATCCTCGTACTTCAAGGAATATAATAAATAAAGAATTATCGAAATCTGTTCAGCCGTTCTCGAGTTATGCGCTTACCAACACATTTTGCGATTCATTTTTTTTATATACTAGCGGTCCGCCCCGGCTTCGCCCGTGGTACATATTTACGTTTTCTCTACATAAAAACCATCCTCGTACTTCAAGGAATATAATATAAAAAGAATTATCGAAATCAGTTTAGCCGTTCTCGAGTTATGCGCTTACCAACACATTTTGCGATTCATTTTTATATATAAGATATAAGAAGATAGCTGCGCTTCGCGGTTTCACCCGCGTGGCTCTGCTCCCGTTGTTCTTAGCGTGATGATATAGCCTATAGCCTTCCTCGATGGATGGGCCATCTAACACCGAAAGAATTGCTATTTTACAACGAACTCGAAATAATTTGTTAACTGATATTAATTATCTCTTTAGAGTTTTAGACACCACAAAAACTTTAGACAGGGTTTAACTTTAAGCGCGGGTTCTCTTTAATCTGATTTTGTCGTATTTCACATAGACAACTATTAAAGTAACAGATCCCTGGTTTAAAGGTAGACTGTGTTAAAATTGTTTTGTCGTAATACCATTAAAACCCGAAAAAGTAGATAAAATTCGATTGCTCATAATTATTCATATACATATTTAAAGATCGTGTAGCGTAGCGGTCTACGGCATCGCTACGACAAAGAAAAGACGCGGCCGTAGCCGCGGGTTCGAATTCCGTACGATTTATTTATTCCAAAAGTTTTGTATTCTTTAAATAATAAATAGTCACTCAATTTTTTATAAGAAAAACTGTGTTTTGCCTAATTGTAAGTTATATAATATGTTTTTATTTATTTCCAGCCCATAGCATGACCAGGTTACCTGGCAGAGATTGCTGTGTAGCAATAAGGTCGCCTATTGTGCAAAATATTTGTACCATATTTGTACCTTATTAGATTGTACTAGGTTTCCTTACATTGTTTTGTATTATAAATAAATAAATAAGTTATGAATGAATGAAAATGGCTTATTTATTTGAAAATAAATACATAAAATAAAGACAAGACTTTACACATATTATACATATTATAGTCTAAAATAAGTTAATTTGTTACAACTATTGCCTTAGCAATAGTTGTAACAAATTAACTTATTTTTTATCAAATATTGAATTGAGATAAGCTTAACATTATAATTATTTCTGTACGTGGATATTAATTTCACTATCAGTTTTGATATTAATAGTTGATTTAAAGTGTGAATTGTGAAGTTATGTTACATAAAAACTACTTAACCGATTTGGCTGAAACTCAACTCACATGTGTAGATAACGCTATCATTATTTACTAGCTGCGCTTAGCGGTTTCACCCGCGTGGCTCCGCTCCTATTGATCTTAGCGTAATGATATATAGCCAATACCTATAGCCTTCCTCGATAAATGGGCTATCTTACACCGAAAGGATTTTTCAAATCGGACCAGTAGTTCTTGAGATTATAGCGCGTTCAAACAAACAAACAAACTCTTCAGCTTTATAATATTAGTATAGATTAGTATAATTCTATTCTGTAAATCTTCAAATGATTAGATTTGTTTAGTCAAATCAAATCAAAGACAAAAAAAAACAATCGTCAATTTGGTCTACGAGTTGTGTGCTACGAGTCTACGAGTCTACGAATAACGGAAGTCTACGAACTTTGTAGTTGTTATTTTTCCTGTGTTATTAATGTTCCATGTTTCAATTTTTTTTAATTTTAATCATCTTATATCAATACTTATAAGTTAAATTGAAATTGTAAGTAAACATTCTATCTAAATATAGATAAAACTAACAAAGGTGACTGAATATATAGTGATCTATCAACGCACAGGCCAAACCACTGGACGTATCGGGCTGAAATTTGGCATGCAGGTAGATGTCATAACGTAGGCGTCCCCTAAGAAAGGATTTTAGAAAATTCATCCCCCAAGGGGATCAAATAGGGGATGAAAGTTTGTACCATGAAAATTTATCTTTTCCACGCAGGCGAAGCTGCGGGCAGCAGCTAGTTTAATATAAACGCAAACATTATAGTCAAATAGTCCAGCAAAATACATTTATATGATATTTTGATAATTTACTTTATGCTGTTGCCGGATATACAAATGCCTGTAGTGATTTTAAATGCACTTTTTTAATATGAGACTGCGCTCGTGTGTTTTTAATGTTTTGTGTTCAAAATGTTTCGTACATATTTACCTTGTGACAAAAAGTACGGTGTCTCCACAGCCTTAAAAGTGTTTGGTGTGTGTAAATATGCACCCAAAGCCCCCATTGCCACTTGTAAATAGCCTTCTCTAGGCACATGGGGTCTTACTTCACTAGGAGTGGGGTAATACTTAGGTTCGCGCTCATAATCGAACCTCCTTGGATCTGGCTGTTTGAACTGTGTCCTTTGCCCACGGTAAAGAATGTCTTCGATTAAAAAAGAAGTTTTCGAATTCTCTTGACGTTTGTCGCTCGGCGAATCGCTGCGCGTTTCTTGATTCATTTTGGCGCGCTTTCTTGTTTTTTTTTTTACATTATAAAAAATGTATTGTGATGTAGGCTCTATACTTGCTCTATATTACTCGCACATTTTTCAATAATTCAACATTTCAAAGTCGATTGAATTTAAAATTTAAAACACAATAAAACCTTATTGAACTCTAAAAAAATTACGATGATTTTTTTTTAATAATGTCCACAGATAAAAAATAACCCGCTGTCATCAACAAGAGCGCGTAAAAATCTCGCGTACGTCGAAAATAACGTTCCGAATTTAACATTAAATTGATAATTATAACGTGGATAATTGTCGTTTTGCTCGTTGACGGCCAAAACGAGGCGATTTCGCCTGCGGACGGCGCTAAACTGTTGTAATGGGGTCGTAGTGTGGGTTGAGCGGGGTTGGCACCGCCCCTTCGGGTGGCTTAGTGTTGGCGGCAACTAGGTGACGTTTCTTTTTTTTTTATTCACGGTTTTACGCGGGCGCGGGCTTTTTTTATTTTTGGTCGATGGATGGTGACGATTTTGAAATGTTTATGATGTAACTGTTTGGTAAATAATATACAAATTATGGTAACGTTAATTTATTATACAGGATTGGAATTTGTTAATTTTACAGTGCAAAAATTTTCGAAACATTTGCATCCAATTAAATATTATGTAAATATAAAATTATATAAGCGTTGAATATTATTATATTAATTTCCTACTGTCATTTTTATACAAAAATAAATACGAAGGAAAATTTTAATAACAACAGCCTTTACATCAGACGAGTGAAGGTGCGGACGGAAATCTGAAAATTTTCTAAAATCTGTAAATAAGAAAAATAGTAGATTTAGTTAAATGAAAACATTAATAAATCAAAAGTTTATTCTTAAACTAGCTTCCGCCCGCGGCTTCGCCCGCGTGGTGTTTTGATAAAAGGTAGCCTATGTTCTTTCGAAGGGTCTAAAGATTGTCTGTGCCAAATTTCATCAAAATCGGTTGAGAGGTATAAGCGGGAAAGCGTAACAGACAGACAGACAGACAGATCTTTTATCAAAACACCACGCGGGCGAAGCCGCGGGCGGAAGCTAGTAATTAATAATTGTATAATTTATTTTGACATGTATGATTTAATCGCAATAACAAATAACGATACAAAAAGTTTTATTTTCAGTTGCCTTAAAAATAACTGAAAACGTTATTCCTTGCATAAAACGACAGCATCTCCCTATCCAGTTGTAAGATATAGCTATAAGTTTGAAACGATGTGCGATCATCCATGCAAAATCGGTGTAGCTGGATGAACAAGATTTGATACTTGTAAAAAATTTCATAGTTTAAATAAAGATGCTTTCCGCCGCCTGTAGGTATATGTATATGCTTAAATCTTTCTGTAATTTGTTAAATAATAGTAAATACACGTCTTTAAAACTATGCTGATATAAACTGATTTTTGATGCGATATTTTTTTGAGTAAGTGTCACTTTCCAGAAAGGTTTCAGTACCTTTATAATTTGTTAAGTTTTAGTCCAAGCGGGCGTAGCCGCGGGCGGAAAGATAGTGTATTACAATTAAATGTTTGAAATTTCTATTTTGTTCTCATAGAAGAGATAATTAAGAAAATTCTCATGGTCATTAATTGTTTTAAGAACAATGCACATATTGTTAGGTATATTGGATTGTATGAACTATCGATTTTTCTATGTTGGACAGTCCATATTTATATCAATTTGTTATTTACAGGTTAAACATCACGCTACGAACAAAAGGAGCGGAGTAGGAATGAAAAATGTTGAAAAAAACCTTAATCCCAATACATATTAATTCTTACGTGCGAATGAATATTGCGAATAATAATACCTATTTATAAATGATTGATGAAAAACTTTGTAATTTTCGAAATAACATGTAATATACAATAGTATTTTATTTTATACAAAAGCACCAATAAAACTATTGAATCCATTTTTTTCTGATTTAATAGACCTTTCAGTACTAACATATTATGTACTTAATCTTTTTAAATTTTAAATTTAATCGACACGACAATAAAGTATCAAAACCATCCCATCCCTCCACCCTGATGTCACCCTAATCCCTAAAGGGGTGGATTCAAACCGACCAATGGGAGCTATGGAGCGCGCGCATCACATTAATTCTGACCAATCAGAGGCCGCCAATTAGGGATAAAATCACAGATTTGGGGTCGCTTTCTGCCGTTTGTCGTGTTATCGCCGTTTATGGATTAGCTATTATAAGCACGCGGGTTCACCTGTATTTTATGATATAATTTTATATTTCTTTAATTAATTATTATATTAAGAACTAGCAGTCCGCCCCGACTTCGCCCATGGTACATGTTTACGTTTTCTCTCCATAAGAACCATCCTCGTACTTCAAGGAATATTATAAAAAAATAACTAACGAAATCGGTTCAGCCGTTTTAGAGTTTTGCGCTTAGCAACACATTGGGCGACTCATTTTTATCATAGGTAATTATAGATAGTATGAATAAGTTTTAATTTTTAAGGCTCTACCTACATTCTACATGTCATGCTCTCTCGTTTTAATTTACTAATTGAAACTCGCAGCTTGCATCGTGCTGGTAAATAGCTTTTTGGGCTAATTCGTCCAGGGCCCGTAGACAAAGTAACAATTAAAAAACGATAACGAAGTTAGAAAAGGAAAAATGTATGGGATTGACATTAGATAGACCACGTGATCTAACGCGGCGTATGTCAATCCCATACATTTTTTTTTTTTTTTTTCTGGCTTATGGCAAGAAGCTAAAACTATTTGCCAGTGTCAAGTAAAAGGTAGGGAATCCATACACGGGAAAATAGGATAGTAGGTACGATATTTTTCAAGGTGATCAGAAGAGTTAGGCCAAAATTAATACAAGGTACATTATAATATTACATATTATTTACATAAACTAAATAGATAAAATAGAAACTAAAAAACATTACAATTTGACGTTATTCTTAAATATAAAAGTAGATATATTAATATAATATTTTTTAGGATACATAAATAGATATGACATACGAGTAGGAAGAGGAACATTTGAAGAAATTAATGAATTATAAAAGGAAGAATGATCGTATAAAGAGCAAGAGAAAAATATGTGGTCTATATTTCCCTCATCCTCTCAAACTTCACTATTTAATACGCCTATTCTGGCTAAATGACTAGGAATACACATATATGTCCTATTCTCATGCGACTTATTGTAGATATAACTAATTTATTTGCTTCAACACCAACAAACCAAGGTCTTATGGGGATTACCGGTTGAATTCTATAGTAATTCCTTCCCTTATGCTGTATCTGTCCACCGTAGACCGTATTCCACGCTTCAAAGAGAAATCGTTTCGGTAATGTTAAGAGATCATGAGAGTAGTTAATGTATGGATACATATTACATATCTCTACACTGCACTGCATCCTTGGCCAAGCTATCAGCCCTATCATTTCCGTGGATATATAAATTGAAATGATTGAAATATTTTTAAAACTAATGCCAACACTATTTACATATTTATTATTGTGCGCTGGTAATATTAGACGTTTAAATTGTATTGACTATTGACTTTTTAATAAGTACTATATTACTTGCTCTGTGAATAAGTATGGCAGCACCACCATACCCATCAATTCTGTCATCACGAATACAAAATACAAATTTGAAATTACAATATGATTGATGATTACAATCTTATCCTGGAATTCGAAAGAAGAGATTTGGTTTTAACCAAGTCTCATTTAGAGCAATTAAAAAAGGATTGTGCTTATTTATTATGTGAATTAGATCTGACTTTTTAGGTATCACGCTTCAGCAGTTCCACTGTATTATTATGGAATCCATGATTACTAAATAAACTATCAATTACTTTATGTAAAGTGGCAACGTTGGACGGTTTCTGGGTGTTATTTTTCAATAGAGTGTTGATAAGTAAAGTAATTATATCCATTATCTGGGAAGTTTCAGATTCATTAGGGGCTACTTGATAACCGCAGCCATTTTCAGGCGTAGGAATTTGAGCTTCCCTAATAATAGCATTATGAGCATTTTTATCAAAACCCTTATTAGTCTTAGGAGGCAATTTTGGTTTTAAAAAATAAGTCTTTTTGTAGGATGAATTTGAACTATTTACATTCAATCTATTTGTGGTTGAATAAGCAGATGAAGACATTAATACATCCCCATAAGACTTTGATACATTTGGGTAAAGTTTACTTGCTTCCCCGTAAGATATATTTTTTTCAGACATACTTATTTTAATATCCTTTTGGCGTTTAAATTCTGGACAGATTTTATTAGTTGCGAAATGGAAGCCTGAACATAACAAACATGATGCACAATCTTCTTCGACTGTACAAGTGTCGCCAGAATGATCTTGACCACACTTATAACATCTGGGTTTGGAACGACATATATTTTTAGTATGACCATATCTACAGCATTGAAAACATTGGATGGTAGGGAAAATGTAAAGATTAACTGGCAGAGAGTTATAACAGGCATACACACGTTCAGGAAGAATTTGACCGTCAAATGTAAGAACAACAGATTGTGTTGGTCTCCAAGATATGGAACCATCAATAATAACCTTATAATTGATCCTTCTAACTTTTATAATATTTCCACAGCCAGCTGGAGTTGAAATATTTTCTATTATATCCTCTTGGGACCATTCAGAAGGTATTCCTTTAACAATACCAATGCGACTTATGTTAAATGTTGGTATTTTTGCACTTAGCTTATTTAATTCTAAATTTTTATTTTTAATAAAATCATTAGCATCCTTTGGCGTTGAAAATGCTACAATACAACGATTTCTCCCTATTTTTTTAATACTACCAGATACTATATTTTTAATATTGTTATTTTTTAAAAATCGACCAAAAGTAATGGGATGCAATGTTGTTCCATCGCCAGGTGTTGACTCTGTACGCTGAACATGAACAATATAAGGGAAGGAGTCAGTAGATAGGTATTCTGAACGTAAATTTGGTAAAGCCGATTGTTCATTCATATTATTATTATCATTCTTATAGGATTCATTAAAAGTAACATCAGAATTGGACTTTTTATTAGGCTCAGTGCTATCACTGTCCTGTTTCCTTAGCCTGCGTTTTTTAGGAGTGCTTTCCACCCAACTATTTTTTAATGCAAAATCGTTTTCACATTCTATACTTGGAACCGTAATATAACTAGCTACTTCAGGACCAAGTTGGAAACTTGGTCCTGAAGCTATAGGGTCGGGAGGATCGTTCATCGATCAGCCCGCCAAAATTTAAGTGCAAAAATTTTTTTACATACTATAAATCAGAATAAAG
This sequence comes from Colias eurytheme, assembly GCA_907164685.1. Lineage (NCBI taxonomy): Eukaryota > Metazoa > Arthropoda > Insecta > Lepidoptera > Pieridae > Colias > Colias eurytheme. The sequence goes on along the minus strand of CAJQZN010039551.1, from coordinate 11,101 downwards.
TAGACTTACCAATGAAAAAACTACTAACTACACTAATTTACAAGTTTATATATAATAAACAAAAGATATATATACAAAGCCAAACTCAATTGAACATTAATTTAATTTTTTTTTCAAATTAAATTTCAAAAATTACACCCGGCTCGTTCGAAGATTCCCGCGCTTCCCATACATTTTTGCCTTTTCTAACTTCGTTATCGTTTTTTAATTGTTACTTTGTCTAAGGCCCCAGTATTGTTTAGTAATTCTGACGTGATAGAGTAAATAACAGCCATCTTTCTTTGCATTGCATTATAGACTACAAAACTTCATACACTACTCAAAATAAACTATTATCAACAAATAATCAGTAATTGTACTCAATTCGACGCATAATTTAATAACAAATGAAAGCCAAATCTTGCAAATTGCTAGAATTTATTTAATCTATGCCCCGTGTGAGCACGCGCGCCGACAATCAAAGTAATTTTATTATCTATGGTAAATATATTTTGACAGCTCTAATTGTTGGAGGGGGATTCATATTGTTATTGTTATGTTTTAATTATACGTGTATTCTTGGGAGAATTAGTTAATTGTATACTAGCTTTTGGCTACGAGAACTTTTGAGTTTTACCCGTTTAGAAGTCTCTTGAGATTTTTAGAAAACCTTCATGAAATAAAATAGACTGAAACATATAATATACTAGCGGTCCACCCCGGCTTCGCCCGTGGTACATGTTTACGTTTTCTCTACATAAGAACCATCCTCGTACTTCAAGGAATATAATAAAAAAAGAATTATCGAAATCGGTTCAGCCGTTCTCGAGTTATGCGCTTACCAACACATTTTGCGTTTCATTTTTATATATAAGAAGATTATAATGTAATAATTACTTGTAATAATAGAGAAATATTTCACAAATATCTGCTCAGTAGTTTTGTTTATACAGGGTGTCCCACTGTTGGTATACTAAGCTCAAAGGCGGTTATAGTTTTGCATACGCTGAGTTCGTAGAAAATACTTATAAAATTCCAGACGTAGTTTTTTTTTTCAAATAGATTAATTCTTAAAACTCTATGTGTACACTCTATGTGTACTCTATGTGAGCTATAATTTAAGATTATGTTTTCATAGACAAAATGCCCACATAAGCGAAGCATTAAATGCCGGCTGAGCGAAGCTAGAGAAGAAAACATGGATTTTCAGGAAAAATTTAGCAAACAATTTTTGATGTAATTTTGTTGTTTAAGCATTTTTTACGTGATCAGTGTATGCAAAACTACAAGTCCCTTCGAGCTTAGTATACCAATAGTGGGACATGTTGTAATCAGTGTATGCAAAACTACAAGTCGAGCTTAGTATACCAATAGTGGGACATCCTGTATAGGTATTGTAGGTATATTACTTGTATTTACTAGGACCTATAATAAAGAAATATTTCACTAATATCGGCTCAGTAGTTATGTTTATAAGAAATCTGAAAATGATGTAAATAATATCTACTACTAACTCTAAAGATAAATAGTTATATAATTACCTAATTCAGTACTTAATATCATGCTGGCTATGGCCTATGACTGGCTATTACTATTAAACCTTTCTTCTTCTCTCAAGGACCTATTGTTTCACGAAAAAAATCATCAAAGCTTATTCATAATATGTTTATTTGTAAAATAAGTTAAGGTTTTTTTGATAAATATCAGTATTTAAAAGTCACTCAATAAAACGATTAATCATACATGTATTGTTTTATTTTAAACCCTAAACACTTGAATAATAAAAAAAGAACATGGCGTCGACAAAAAACTGATGTGTTACGTTGTCAATTGCCTTTCAATATTTAGCATCCGAGGGCCTCTCCAGTTGACCGCGCATGTTTTCCCATAATTAGGTGTGGGAACCCTAGCACACCTTGTTTGATAGGGCTGCCTATCGGACGTGAATAAATTATGCATGTTTTACACTTTTCAATCAATTTGTTTGACAATCTAAATTGGTCCGTTATCCTTAGTAGAAAGATAGATATCATATACAGACTATCAATAAATACCTACCTCCATTGTTAATATTCTGAAGACATTTCTAACAAGAAAAATCGATCACAGAAACAGATCAAAGAGAACAGATCAAATTGATCAAATAAACAATATTTAAAAATACTATTATTCAGTCATCTAATGCATCCGTCCCTTTTTTCCCGGGGACACGACATTTTTCGATCATTAAAACGAATCAGTGGTAGCCCTACATCTAACCGTGTCATATCAACAATCAGTAACATAGAGTTGACTCTTCAAGCCTGCTAATTGGCACATAACCCTGCGAATGCTTGAAATCTTCAAGTAATTGCCTTTTATCGTGTGTTGTGTATTCATAATCGATATTTGCATAATAAACTGTAATCTTCTCTATCTCTAGTCTCTATATTTATAAAATTCTCGTGTCACAATGTCAGTTACAATACTCCTCCAAAACAGCTGGACCGATTCTCTTGAAATTTGGTGTGCATATTATCGTGTAGGTCTAAGAATCGAACTATGTATTTTTCATACCCCTAAATTTAGGGTAGAACAACGTTTGCCGGGATAGCTAGTTGTAAAAATCCACAGTTTGTATTATCTATGATTATAATTTATTAGCAGAACAAAAAAATATTGATTTTATTATTTGAAATTACAAAAGTATGGTAGGTAGGTAAAGTTGGTACATACTAGAGTTTGTAAAATTTAGAAAATCAAGATACATCAATCTTTAATGACATTTTCTAACCTTATTCTAATTATTATCTATGAATACACTTTGCTTTTTTTTGTGTAGTGTATTTCATAATATGAATACACTTTGCTTTAAACAATACAATGCAAAGCGTCACTTAACAAAGTTTTTATCCAACATCCGACGATCCTTAAACCGGTGTAAGGTTACATTTGACGTAAAGCCAAGACTGCCGCGTGCCGCGCGCGTGTCCTCGTTTCGAGGAAGTACTTAAGATGTAGGGTTCATTATTTTAGTTTCTTGTAAACTACGGATGTTGTGAAGTTGGTCACAGCTTTTATAAAGTACTAGCGGTCCGCCCCGGCTTCGCCAGTGGTACATATTTCGCAATAAAAGGTAGCCTATCTCTTTCTCAGGGTCTAAAGATTGTCTGTGCCAAATTTCACCAAAATCGGTTGAGAGGTTTAAGCGGGAAAGCGTAACAGACAGACAGACAGAGTTACTTTCGCATTTATAATATTAAGTAGGGATAAAACTATAGCTATGAACTCGACTAGATATAGTAGACAAGTACACTGGGGAATTTTTTTTGAGATCCTACAATTTTCAGGAACATAAAAAGTTTTAAGAGCATAAGTTAGTTTAAATTTTATTTGCAGAAATATATAAATTCCTATGATTTCTTGTAAGGATATGGTGTTGTATTTATTCAATTAGACTTCTTCTAGAAGCACTTTTGAATCGTCATTACCTACTTATTTAAACATTTACCACCGATTCGGAAAGCTGTATCTATGGAGAAGAACCGGCAAGAAACTCCATGAAAGGCTGTTGTTTTGGCTTTAGATAATAATTTGACTTAGGTATCTTTAAAGGATTGGCTAATTGAATCGCAAATACTACTTTTCTACAAAACTTTACTAAGTTCATCAAATTGTAGTTATGTAGGTTGTAGGTTAATAAAAATATTTTTTTACAGACAGAAGTAAACAAAAGTCTTATTAATAATTATTATCTTGTAATTATATTGAATTTTAAAATCCTTTAGGCACAAAAGATGCTTTGGTACAACTACTTCAATCATATTGTTAGCCAGTGTACGAGCGTGTTGAGATTGTGTCGTTAGTGTTAGAGCTGGTAACCGAAATAAAACGCATGATTAATAAAAGTCAATTTATTTGGAAAATTGTTAGGAAAAAGGAATGACATAGTTAACAGTACGTACAGTTGCCACAGTAAGGCGAAAGACACGGGTTTCGAATTATATATTTCTCAATTATTAAGCATTTTAATGTTAGAAGTTTTACAAACAATTAAATAAAAAAATGTTGTGTGGTTTTATGAAACCACGGTAAAAGTGAAACTGTTCGAACGGTTCCGAACACGTGTAGCGCATATCGCGTGGCGGTCGGCTGCCGAGTAGGTATACCTACTCGGCAGCCGCGATACACGCGACATGCGCTACACAGACCAAAAAGTTTGAGACGATGTAATAAAAGTTTCACTTTAACTAGTCTTAACTTAATACCTGCCAGTGCACAGGTAAATAACCGTAAGGTCATTTTTTATATTCCTGTCAAAGTATCAAATTCTTCTCTATCAAAAGTAGTTTACTCTCTAAAATTTATTCGTTGTTTTGTAGAAAAAAAAACACATTCATATCTCTACGAATAGTCGCTGACTCTTAACCTATAAGGGTCGCAAAGCACATATCAAATTACGGAGGGTTTATCACCATACGCCAATCATTGTTGTTTTGCACTTGCTGCCTATTTGATGGAAGTTAATTGCCGTATGTTTTTAAAGGGGTTCTTTTTTGGCTGGATATTGTCAGTTTTATTGACTAGATTTTAGTACAAGTTGTATTCGCTACTTAAGTAGTATAAATCAAAAATGTTTAGGTTTTTCTTATTTTTATAGAATACAAAATTATTGAAGTTATATTTAAAAAAAATAAACGTTTCAGAAAGTGTCTGTAAAGTTCTATCTTTTTAAATACGGTTTCAATTTATTTATTAAGTACGATTACGGTTTGAGTTAGATATCACTGTTTCGTTATTTTAATGTGTTAAAGTATTATTGTGTTTTAATTTTAATGAGTTATCTAACTGTGCATTTAAATCAAAGGAACATAGAGCTAGAGCAAGAGCATTATTTTGTGTAGTGTAAACGAAAACTCGTATTCAGTGTTGTTCAGTATTAGAACCTTAGATTAGAACATTGCATAGAATCGCTTCGAACGCACTAAGGACAACGAAAGAATATTCTACGCCTGTTGTGTGTCTACGAATGTGAAAATGAAATGAAAATGAAAATTCATTTGTCATATAATTTGACATAGTGGGGTTAGAATGAGCATTCGCTATTTTGATGAAAGTGCACCGTAAGAAATAAACGATAGTATCCTGTAACAGTAACGCCATCTATTGGCGAATAGAAATAGTTGTTTTTATAACTTTTATTTATAAAAATATTTTTCTAATGGATATTTGACAAATTTTTTAATGAGATACCTTTTATTAATATTACTTTATTTTGAGCTATCGATTCAGTTCATAAAATTACTTTTTTTGTAACGTATGTCGTATAACACAAAATCTGCTGTTACACTTAAATGAAATCTCAAGTCTTTTAAATACAATTTATACTATCCTATCCTATGGATAGGTTGGATGTGTACATGTAAAGGTGTGTATGATTTTTCACTTTCACGCAAATACTACTGAACCGATTACAATGAAATTTAGCACACAATCACTACATGTCTGTGCACACAATATATAGAGGGTAATGCGACCTTATTTATAACAGCGCCATCTGGTGGCTGGTAGTTTAACTAACCAAAAATTTAATTAATCCAGAGAGAACAAAGCGAAAAATATCATCAATAATCGGTCCAGATGTTTAGAAATATTTCACTAAAACCACAGAATACATAATAGTAGCTAAACGCTACAGAACGGACACTCTCCGCCTCCCGCCAAAATTAAACACTTACCTACCTCACCCGCACGATCAGCCTAAAAATGGTCCACATTTTTCTACAGGGACGATACGCAACGAAGATTGACAACATTCAAATTGACTTAAAGTAATTTTATTATTTTGGATTTGTGATTATCGTTTTTCGTAGAAAATGGTTAGATATTGTGCTGTTTACGGATGCATTTCATCAGAAAAACGCGATTTTTTTTACGCTAGTCTAAAATGTGCCAACCATAAAGCGTTAACACACACATTTGCAGTCTCTACAGTGTGACTGTTAAAACGATAATTTTGTATGGAGTGTCCGGGGTGTGCTAAAACCACAAAAAGAAGAATTTTAAGAAATAAATTGTACTGTGAATGAAGTATCGTTATTATGTGAAAAATTAAGGAAAATACATGTGATTGCATATAAATATCCACTTGTCTCAATCTTTATAAATTATATACTAAAACCTTCCTCGAGAATCACTCTATCTATTTAAAAATCGCATCAAAATTCGTTGCGTAGTTTAAAGATTTAAGCATAAATAGGGACAGAAAAGGCGACTTTGATTTATACTATGTAGATAGTGATTATGTATCATAGGGTTTATTTAAAAGTAAAATAAAACAACAAAATAAGAGAAATTATACATATATTTCAATATATTCTCACAACGTTATACCACGGCACCAGCTACATTACACTTCTTTACTAAATCACAAGTTGCACACACACAAACATACAAAATTAGTCTCATAAATAATTATTCTAATAATAAGCGTTATACAATAAAAAATGGCGTTACTAAAATGAGATATTTCTACCAATTTCATTGAAAAACAGATCAAAAATTTATAGCCTCTTGTCAGAAAAAATCACAAAAAAAATACGCAAAAATTTAACTGTAGCATATTGGTAAAAATACCTCATTTAACAAAATTATCACTAATTTGATAGAAAAAATCAAGATTCGATTCCAAAAGTCGTTTTTATTCGCAGTCAGTATTGCTATTCGAAAAAATATGAAAAAAAAAATACAAAAAAATTCATACATACGTATCTACAAGTCTACCCACTGAGAAATTTCAAAAATTTCCTATTTTTTTATATAATATAACAAAAAAAAATTGATTTACAAAAAAAATACAAAAAAACACAGTATTTGATGAGAAAATATTTAAACCGTAAATTATTTGGCATTAATTTTGACACAAAACCGTTAAACACAAGTTTAGGATTTTATGAAGTACTTTTAAAAATCATATATTTTTAAGAACTTTACAAAGAAAAAAATTATTTATAATATATGCTTTATGTAAAACATTTATTAAGTTTTTTACATCAGAATATCCATCTTTATTTTAAGTTTACATTAAAAAAACAGACAAACAAAATGAATTTCTGGGCCTAACCGAATATTAAAAAAAATCTTTGAAATGGGAACATTAAAATCAACATAGATTTTTAAAAGTACTAAACAAAAAAATCCATTTAATTACATCACACTAGTTATTATAAATACAACATTTATGCATTTATTAAAATTACGTATTTCTTATATTTTTTATGCATTTTCCACACAAAAATAGTTAAGCTTATTCCTCATTGGTGTTACCATATAATTTTATAACCTACTTACATTAAATTTGTGTTGCCAGTGCAAAAAAATAATAATTAAATATTTTTTTAAACTGGAAACATTGAATATATCTTTTATAATAACAGCTACGTTAAAATATATTTTGCGAATAGGCACCTACGTATATATCGACTAGGTATTAGCTTAAATGCAAGTAAAAAAAAATATTGTTCATTTTGAGATCGTTAAAATAAATAAAAAAAACGCAATACAAAAAAATGCACCGATTTTTATTGATTTTTTCTTGTTTATAAACATATTAGATTTCATGCGAATCTACAGGTAATTAATGAATTTTAATCTGGTTTTAAAGCATGATTTATTACTATGTTTTTACCAAAAAGTATAGTTTCATTTCTATATGTATTTTTTATAGTTGTTTTTTCAGAGATATTTTGTAACATGGATTTTCTCAATGCAAAGACAGTATACTATTTGTTTTATACATAATAAAATAAATAAATACATTTTAAGCATTGAGCGCATGATAACTATTTTTAAGTCAGTGATTTCTTTTTTTTTTTTTAATAGTTGTTTAATATATTTATTTTTTGCTATAGAAATATAGCAAATATATTTTTTTATTTTTAGTACAATTATTTTTTGTGTTATATCTTCATAAATGAAGCAAATAGTGATAGTGTTTTTATTAGTTATTAGTACATTACAATTTTGTACTATTTCTTTGTTAAAATACTAAATTTGTCCCGAATTAAATTTTGAGGGTATTTTTGAAAAACACCTTTTAATGCCCTTTTTTAATAATACATTAAAAATAGCATTATCATCCCAAATTAACGTTTTATTCTAGTTCATTTTAATTACTCGTTTATTAATATTTTTTAGAAGTACGATAGACATATATCCATCTCTCTCTAACACATGACACTATACATATCTCTTTCTACAATAAATATTGCTACAAACCTTGAAAGTTAATTTTTAAGTTCATAAAATTGTAAAATTACTTCAATGAAGTACCCTCTTTTTTGAAAGTTGGTTAATGGCCGTTCCCAATATCTTATCTCTCTTCGGTTTGACCCTACTAAAGATAGAAAATGCTATCTATCTTTTGTTTTGGCGTCCCAATAAGCTTACTAGCGATAAGCTAACCTATCTCTGATCGCTATCTATCGTCTGGAGGACTAACTGCTTACTAGAGGTAAATTTTTCTCTTTGAATTTGTCTATTTGAGCGTCCCAATAACGTTTTGACAGCTGTCAGTCAGTAATGGCCGTTCCCAATATCGTATCTATCTTACGATAGATAGAACCTTACTAGCTATCGGAGATAGCTGTCTATCTATAACCGTAGTTTGAATATTGGGAACGGCCATAAGAGACTTTTTATGTATATTATTGAGAAATTAAGAAATATTGATATTAAAAGCAAAATAATACTATTTTGTACAATATATCTAGGCATAAGTATTGCAACAGTCATCGATCTATTTATTCGAGTAAATCATATCACTGATCGTGGCCCAAGCTGGGCCATGTTTGACAAACTTTGACCACATTTTACCAAACGTTTATTGAACAATTGCTTGTAATTATTCCTTTTTCCGACACTACGTTAAATCATATTAAACCAAGTAAAATCAACTATTAATCGTTTAATTCAAGCTAATCACATTAATGGACTCAAAAAATTTAAAAATTCTAGTTTTCATTGCCGTATAATTTAAATTTGACTCAACAAATTGTCCAAATACTAACCAAAATGGTCAAAGTTTGTCAAAATCTGATCAAACATTCGTCATTGCTTAAAGATCATCTACATTAACTTAGACATCCATAACAAAACACAGAAATACAACCAAATATTGCCATCAACTTATAATATAAATTTGTCAAATCTAAACCACAGTTTTCTTTGGCCACACCTCGCCAAGTAATGGCCAACATTGGCCATACATACACATATAACACAACGTGTAACTGAGTTGACAATAATTATGACAAAGCTTCAAATAATAGCCACCCTTGACCAACGTTGGCCAAACACTTTACAATAATCTCCAGTCATACTACCAACATTGGCCAAACATCTACCACTTTACAGGAGTATCTTTTGAGTCCTTAATATGTAGCTTAATCTTTGTGAATTATGTCAAACGAAGTATAATTTTTTTGATAATAATGAATTGCGTTTTAATTGCTTTCAAACTGGCAAGTAAATAATAAAAATACGGCAAAAATAAATAAAACATTTATTTAAAATTATTTCGTTGGTTTTGTTCACATCTGTCACAAAGATCAAGCTATATTTGATGAACCTCTTCACAATGGACAACGTTGGCCCAACAAATGACCGTCGATGTTTGCCGCCATTACGGCGATTATGAATTAACATCTACAATGACGATCATAGACATTTAGGCCCTCTACACTATCGTGATGGCCTCTAATCGCCCAACGCTACCCATTAATAAATAATTATAAGTCAAACATAATCCCGACCAGTTTGTCCAACTTGGCCCACATTGGCCCAACGTTTACAAAGGCGTTTCTTTCCTCCACTGAAAAGCGTTGGTTTTAACTGCTGGGTTGGCCGAACTTGCGCTGGCCGCCAATGCCACACCCGTTCGGCGAATGTTTGCTGCTGCGTTGTCTAGAAAATAGTTTATTATGGTTATTTTTTTTGTTTTTTACACTAATACGAAATAAATTCATGAATAAAAGAGAACAGAAATGTGTTTTATATTGCTTTTTGGTAATGGATTAACTTAAAAACTACATCAATATTTTTGGGATATTTATTTATTTATTTATTTATTTATTTATTTAAACAATTAGATTACAGAGATCCATTAATGTTAGTACGTGACTTATTAACTAATGTTAGTAAATATTAAAAATATACTAATTATTACACATACTAAAACTACATTTTTCTTGCTGCCTTCAGTAATTATCAGTTTCTAACATTAATTTAGTAAACATAATATTTTTTGGTTTTGTTTGTATTTAAAGTATTGAACTGGGCAAGGAGCTTTCAAAATCATAGGTAAAAGGTATCATATAGTATAAGACAATCAAGATCAAAAACAACATTTTCAATGCTTTGTTATATTCCAACTTACCAAGACCATTTCTAACGTTGGCGACCAATCGCATAGCTGGATTTGTGACTATACCATTCCTCTTGTTTTTACTGTGGACAAAATTCATAATATATAAAAATTAATGCATTTATATTTGTCTGTATTGGTTAGATACCTGAAAAGACATAAGGATAGAAAAGTCTGGAGTATATTTACAATTCATTGCCTGAACCCCCATAGGTGGCCCGTGTCCCAGCAGTGGGAACAAATATGGACTGATGGTGATGACTTACATAGTCCCAACCCCTTTATGCATATAATATTCCTAGATTCAAATCCAGGTTAGGCAACTTACAAATACTTTAAAGCCAAAAATTAAAAAAAAATGTACAAAAAAGAGCGTGTGTGCTGAGCACACGTGTCAGAAGTGAAACTTCTTTGGCAAGATACCAAAATCGTCGTCTTACTGCATGACGTGATGGTATTGCCATGACGCGACCTTGAAATTTTACTCTCAACGCGCCTAAAAAAGTTTCACTTCAAAAAAAAAATAGAAAATAAATCCTTTATGGAAATTCTTTGGTTGTATTTTATATAAAATATTATATTGTTGAGAAGTAATATTTAAGAAACAAGTTTATTCACATAGTAGGTATTGCTTTGTTGATTTTGATAATGTTTACACTTTATAGTAGACATATTGCACTGTTTGTAGAATGTATAAATGACAATACTGTTTTTCAATTT
>CAJQZN010039550.1:0-108761 GCA_907164685.1 Colias eurytheme | reverse complement strand
TCGGTGACTTGACGGTGACTGATGTGTGTGAGTGCACCCTAAATATTGTTAAGCGACTCTTCATGATCAAATCTAAGTCACAGTATAATAATATGGTATTAAAGTAATATGTTTTATTTTAGTTTGTATCCAATAGAAATAAGGTATATAAAATATAGCATTTATGAAAATTTACGCGAAATATGCTTGAATCTTATTACGAAGTCGTATTATTAATATTTGTCCGGTGTTTTATTATATCTTCGGAATTATTAATTTCGGTTTAATGACGAATTTCTGTCTTAAAGATGTTCCAAAATTAAGTTATTAAATAATCTTTCTGATATTATTTATTATAAATTCGGAAGTCACAAACTCGAAGCCAAGTCGTCGTAACTATTTATGTGAACGGCTGAAAAGATAAGTATTAAATTTGTTACAGAGATAAATAAGAAACGTTCAAAAAATCACGAGTCCATTAAACTTTAAGAACTTCAAATAGGGCATGAAAATTTGTCCCTAATAACCTTTATATTAATAATATCTTAAAAAACAACAAGAAAAATATTCACCATCTCTTACACTACAAGCTATTGTGTTGTGTCACTTGCCAAAGTTACTGTATATTTGTTTAGGTTGAATGGCAATAAAGCCCGGGCCCAATGTAAATGATACACCAAAACGGGAATCAAGTGACAACCGTATCCTACCTTCTGTCCTACACTGACTGTCGGGTGCTATGTGGGTAGGAAATGTCTTTACAAAACTGATTTGCTATTTAAAAATAGACCACGGTTTTTGGTAGGGTAACGTGGCAATCTTATATTGCCGGATTGTACCAGAACTGATTTGTTATTTAAAAATAGACCACCGTTTTGGTAGGTTGTGCCAATCTTATTTTGCCGGATTATACCTACCTGTCTCTTTACGTAAAAAGAAAGTCACGGTAGTTAAACTACTTAGAACTCAATAACGGGTGAACGAATTGAAATATCTATTACAATAAGGTAAAAATTTTGAAAAACTAACATGCCTAGTGTTTAAAAAAACATTGGCAACTGCTATGTAAAATTCAAGAACTGCTTTATTCATTGATCGCTGATTTATTTGATTTTTCCCACAGTTTGAAGGATTTCTATTGAAAATTTTGAAATATCGGAAACAAAAGACAATTAACGAAGCGATTTAATTTGATTTTAATGTAAATCTACTCTGCATTAAAGGATATTTTAATGGTTATAATGAACTACATTTTTAGATTTAATTCAAACATTCGTTTGTCTTAATCTGAATAGTACTGATTAATCCTAAAAATCCTAGCGCTATTAAGATGACGTCAAGTGTACCTAAGAGCTAGTACACTTTCATAATACGAATAAAAACACTTAAATACTGTCCCTATTTTAAATAAAATAAAAAGTTACACGATCGGTTACGTTACCTGAAAAACTCCGCCCAAGTGTCGTTAAAAAGTTTATTCCGTTGAAATTTTTTTCAAGGATTTTTTCGGTAAGTTGCGCTACAAATCTGTCTTAAAGTTCTCTTGCTCTAGAACGTGGATTTATGTATAAATTGCGACGAAAAGTTACTGTTGCATGTAAAAATAACGCTTGAGGAATTTTGTGGAAGTGGATGTATCTCGGTAGTTTTAACACTTTCGTCAATTAATTTTACGTATTTACGTTATTGAACGTTATGGGTTTGTAGCCATAAGTCCTTATTAAATTACCTAATTGTGAAATCAATTTGTTGTGAAGCATTTTACTCAATTCAGATCGATTTGCTTTATAGAAACTTAAGTACCTATATTCAAGTGTTTTTCTACATCTATTAATTATATAATACATAATAAAAAAAAAATTAACTTGTTTATTAAATAAATAAATCTTTTGTTATTAAATAAATACCTTATTATAACCTATTGCGAACGATTGCTACGAATGCTCTATCAGCATCAGATTAAATAGCCGTCATCTTGCAAGAATACCTTAAATAACCACAGCTACCAACAAAGAGGGCAATAAACCCTTACCATAAAAACACTAGTTTCAAATTCACGGAACGGTGGCGTGACGCATCGTGTGGAAAATCAAAGGGAGCCAGTGGACCGAGAGGCTGCTGAAGACGTCTCTGCTCCATTGATCTAAGACGGTATGTGTCTGACAAGTATGCTGGAATATTTTGTGTTTGCGAAATATCCGCGTAGATTTCGAAAGATTATTTATTTGATATTGTAGCTGTACATCGATGATTTAGCATAAAAATACACAAAAAATATAGGACATGATGGACAACTAATAAATGAGCACTGCATGCACTATAAAAATTCATAACATTTAAAAAAATCATACAAGTTTGGGAAAATTAGTGGGTATCTTTGATAGATTTTATAGTTAGCAAGAATGGAAAAACATTATATAACATTATTAGGTATATCGTCCGATGTGTTCTTATGCGTAATTTTCTCCTCCATACAGTTTAGGGCATATTCTGCCTTTATAGTTTTATTAAGGATACTAATTATTTTGGGCCTTATGACACTACAATGGTCATGTTTTCTAATTGTAACAGGATTTCATCAGAACACTGAATGAATCGTAAATAATTAAAACACCTCAAAATAAGTACCTTTCTTCTTTAGTTAAATTAAAATGGAAACGAAAGAGGCAGAAAAAGAAATTATATTTATTAAGTATTATATCATCAAGGTAAGCAATAACTTTCAGGTCTCATTGCTCCAATAAGAAGATATCTCAATCTAGAACTGGTTGCCATAGCAACATGTTTTCCACGTGAATGAAAGGGGAGTCTTGTAGGTAATACGTGATCCAGTTAGAAAAACGTAATACAAATTTCTGATTTTATTCTAACACTTTAAATTTATTGGAGAGTGTAGCAGTGTTTAAAATTACAAATAATTTACTTTCTTCTTAACACGTTTATATGTATCTACACTAATATTATAAAGAGGAAAACTTTGTTTGTTTGTTTGTTTGATTGCAATGAATAGGCTCATAAACTACGGGACCGATTTTAAAAATTCTTTCACCATTCGAAAGCTACATTATCCACGAGTAACATAGGCTAGGTTTTATCCCGGAAATCCCACGGGAACGGGAACTATGCGGGTTTTTCTTTGAAAACGCGGGCGAAGCCGCAGGCGGAAAGCTAGTATTGTATAACTTAATATTATGTATTAACTCCGCCACGCTTTAATAAAAGAGAGATTTAATTCAACTTTGCACACTCTACCTGGTTCAATGACATTACAATAATTTCATCAAATTGATAAAAAGCTTGAATTTTAGTATTTTGAACTGTATAATATATTAACAAGTAATATCGGGAAGTCCAACACCTCAGTCTGCAATATCCATAACACCCTACTGTAGCGTTCAATATAACAATAATTAATTACGATTTAAACCTGTAAATAAATAAAAGATCAGATCAATAAAAATCAGTTTCCTCAAAAAATATTTTTACTTCTCTAATTTTAACATAAACATTATTATTTACAACTCTGTAAGAGGAAAGAGATGAAAAAATACAATGTATAGTTTCAAACTTTCGACGGTAGATACATAAAGATAAAGGCGATGTTTTTTCCGTTCTAATATTATAGCCTTGTATGTATAAAATATTCAAGCAAGACCATTCTATTCAAGTCTATGAAAAAACGTATTTTTAGTACCGTAGTTACCAAAGCTTTCTAAATATATACAGATTGTGTGATTAGCATCAAAAAACACAGTTTGTGAAACAGAGAGGCAGTGGCTAAATTATCGATTCAAATAGAAGATTTCACTTTGTAAACAATTCTCATTCTGCTTGTAGTTTTTCAATGAAAGTCGACTATTCTTTCAGCACACTTTAATGTTTTAGTGCTATATTAAATAGATAAACTTCGATCAATTATGCGTGATGTCTATCCATCTGTTTCTTGCTTCTATTTGTATGATAATTAATCCATTAAATAATAATTATAATTCTTCATTTAATACTATCTTGTATTTAATATCAAAAACATGAAGCTCACACTCGTATAAATCGACCTTTCAATGAAATTTTTCTCACCAAAAACAACCCGATGAAAACAATCTCCCAGTAAAGAATTAACATATTTCGTCCCTGAAAAGTGCTTACAACTGAATAAAGTTTATTTGTTTTCCATTCATTTTAAGCTCGTCATCAAAAACAATAATAATCATTACGACGTTTCGAGAAATTTTGCGTTTACTTCGAAATTCGTTTAAGAACACTCACCATTGAACAGGGCTTACAATAGGGCTGCCTTCAATTGTTTATTTTCATTGTTATTACTATGGTAGCTACTTTATTGGATATAATTTAAAGCGCTACGCTTTTATTAACATTTTCCTGTATTAAAATGGTATTTTTCCTAATAGGTAATTGTTTTAAATGCACTAATGAGGGTAGCTGTTGTAAATATTATCTTATTCCAGTGTCTCTTTAAGTTATGCCAAAATAATTTTATGTTAAAGTTATGTCTTTCAAATGTAATAAGTACTTTTACACTACCTCTCATTTTACTTGGTGGCAGCCCTATTAAAACAGACTTAGTAATATTATTATTTAGGCCTTCCTGAGCACGTTTAAAGGTAACGCTATTTTTATACTGAAAGCTTTTTTTTAATTTACGATTTTCTATAAAAATATTTCACAACCTACAAAAAATACACTATTTAATTATTATGATAATCGTCTCTTCTACCTAGAAAAGTAAATTAAAATGTTTTAAAATATCTTTTTGCATAAATTGAAATCATAATTCTACATATTCTAGTTAGGGCAGAAACTTTTTTAATAAAGAAGTGGTAGTTATGAGTAAGGTACGATATTTTTCACGTAATTCCTAATTTATGCCAAAGGAAAGCTATTTCATAAGTTCTAACCACTTATATTTTATTAGGTAATCTTATAAAACCATATTTTTAACCTTTAGAGGAATATCTAAACTGTTATGAAAACCCTTAATAATTTTTAGTTGGGACAAAGAATTTATATTACGCTTATAATCATAAAAAAACTAGATACCAAATATTTTTCTTCACATTTAGTTACGTTAATTTAATATTTTTATTAAATCTAATTATATTGAAGTACGTAAAAACCTGAAACTTCACTGAAAAACTGTTGCAAAGCATATCTAACATCCTGACTGATTTTAATTTCTTATATATAGGATTGAATGTATGTTTTTATAATCAGGCATTTCAAACAGGAAAGATCTGTGTTAAATTGCTTAAATTTAAGAGATATGTAATATGTGTAATGTGTATACTTAGTTAAGGGTAGATGTAGTACTTATTACAAAGCGGTTTTCCCTTTTTATATTTCCACCATCTTATACCTATGTATTACCTATAATTTTATTATCTAATATAAAAGATTTTTCTTTTATAGTAGTCTTATATACTTAGATGATTTCATTTCATTGGATTTCATGATATCTCCTACTAAACTAAGGCAATGATTTCTTAGTTCGTTTTATTTCTCAGTGAAACCTATCAGTTGTCCACAGATCCGTACAGAACGAAATAAAGACATTTCTACACAAAGGTAGAGGAAATAAAATCCCCAACTCCTAAACAACAAAACTCAGATAAAATAAATCACTATTGAGTTAAGAAAATAACAAGAACAAGGAAAAACTCTGAAAGGAAATAAGCAGCATGCCTCACGAATTATATAAATATGAGGAGCTTTTTAATTTACAGATTCTTGAATTCATTATTGTTTGAGTATTTATAAGGAAGCAGTTTTAAAACAATTATGTTGAATATTTTCTTTGTTACTCAATTTTTATTCACGTTTACGAGACGGTGTTTGAAAATGGAGATTTAATGGACATTACAATGTATTCTATTTCGTTCTATATTATCAATTAGATTGTTTATATACTACGCAGTTCGTCGTCTTCTCATTCCTATAGATTCCACACATTTATTTCTTGATTTTCGTATTAAACACATTAGTTTATATTGTATAATTGATTGCGGCACGTGTAATTCAATTAAGGAAGATCTCAGAAAAGGGTAAAATTTAATCGAAGTGGCAATCCTTGTTTATTTATAAACGAAAATATATCTAAAATATGTCGTCCTGTAATGTTGCTAAGTGTTAGAGAAAAATTACTACGTATATTTAAGTATGCTCAATTCCAATAAAATCAAAACCGCGGATATTTTAAAATGATCACTGTATGTTATTAGGAAATAATTATATCTCAGTATAAAGAGTAGGCTCTCTCTCTCTCTATCTTCAGCCTTTTCCCGTCCAGTGTTGGACATAGGGCTCTCCTAAGGTACGCCATAGAGCTCGGTCTACAGCTTTTCGCCGCCATAGAGTAGGCTCTACATGGACGTATAAAAAAAGACGGACGGTATATCGCCTAAACATTGAGTGAAGCCTAGTAATGGCGGCGAAACATCCATGTGTGTGTGCCATGTTGCCATGGCAACAGCTGTCCTGTTGACAATGGCGGCTGTATTTTTTTCTATAAATTTTGCCGTAATAATTTTGTCATTAAAACATAAAAGAAATAACTTGCTTCCCTGTGGAATGTAATCCCTTGTGTTTTGTTATTTAAAATTGTACTGTTGCGACACCATTTAACCACGCAAGACGGCATTTTAAATATTTTTTGTGAAACAGTGACGCAGTTAATCAGTCGGTAGTTCACGACGTAATGGCGGCCGACTAGCTTACTATGGTGAGAGTGTGTGCGTGTTTATTGTCTTTACACGATCGCTAGCTTACTATGGTGGCTTCACGTTGTTTGTTCGTAATATGGCGTCCGTCTTTTTTTATACGTCCATGAGGCTCTATAAGTCTTATTCTTACGCAAGTCGGGTACATCATACATATAAACAAGCCCAACACAAAGCTCTTAAAGTCACTCAAACGTTTTATCTACAAAAAGTGAACTCAAGTCGACATGAATCTTAAAAAACTTTCCGTACTACATGTGAACATACATTAAATGGATGAAACAGAGCCATTCGTTTCAATTTTCCTCCATTAAAAGTTCAGGCGAGCGAAGTTTATAGCTAACTAGATTTCCGCCCGCGGCTTCGCCCGCGTTTTCAAAGGAAAACCCGCATAGTTCCCGTTCCCGTGGGATTTCCGGGATAAAACCTATCCTATGTGTTAATCCAAGTTACCCTCTATATGTGTGCTAAATTTAATTGTAATCGGTTCAGTAGTTTTTACGTGAAAGAGTAACAAACATCCATACATCCATACATCCATACATCCATACATCCATACATCCTTACAAACTTTCGCCTTTATAATAGTATTAAGATAACGTATAAACTGGTTTGTTCTCTTCACTGTGTACAAGTAATGTCTCAGTAAGGAGTATGTATGTAGAATAATTAATGAAAAACGAAAAAAAAAATGTATATTTCATACGCAGAACTTTAGACAGTGATGGGACCCTAGGAAGTTAAGAAAAACCTGTGTCTGGAGGACCCGCTGTTCCCTAACAATTAGTAATTAATTGTACAATTTACTACATGTGCGTGTGTGGGTGCTAATTAAGTTGAAGGAGACGAAGAATAAAATTTGTATTAAGAATTGACAAGTCTTTGCCAATTTTCTCTAGGTAGTGTTTGAACTGACTTCAAAAATGGTAACCCTAAATCTTTAAAATAATTTTAGTAGCCTTAACAACTTCCCATGAGATAAAGTTAATTTTAACAGAAAACGTTACGTCATTTTATACCCATTAAAAACAAAAAACATTTCACCTAAATAAAAGATTTAATTCATTGGTTAAATCTAACAAAGCATTGTACAATTCTGTAGGCCAATTTGTTCAATTTCAATATAATTACTTGTAGAGGTAATTTGTTAAATAAGATCGGTTAATCAAGCCCGAAGCCCTCATAACTTATCCTACTTGAAATCTTATCCACAAGAAATCGAAACCGAGTCGCTACAACTTCAGCGCTTGTATTTACTAAGTAGTTGGGATCAGGTTTGATAGCTAGCGATGTTTGTAGCTTGTAATATCTGGAAGCTATATTGGAATGATTTTTTTAATAATATATTATTATCATCATCAATTGATGATTTATTTCATCATCGTTATTATCATCAGAAACTTGTGTTATCTCAGTAAGAAGTAAAATATGAGTTTAACTACCATGATTTCATCTTATACTATTTGATACAGCACTATCACTGATTCTTATTAGTTCATACTTAATAGAATCATATGAATCAACACATTTGAGTATAAGAATTGAACTAATTATAATGTTTTGGATTACCTATGTCCTATGGCATTCATAATATAGAGAAATCGCTTGAGACTAGCTTTAATTTTGACTTCTTTACTTGTGGTAATATTACTTACGTCGTAGCACATATTGTTTCTTATCTAAAATCCTGAGAGAATTTAACCTGTGTGTGATATTGCGATCCTTAATCTTGTGTCTTCTATTAAATATCAAAGTTACATAATCGAGT
The DNA here is from genome assembly GCA_907164685.1 of Colias eurytheme. Lineage (NCBI taxonomy): Eukaryota > Metazoa > Arthropoda > Insecta > Lepidoptera > Pieridae > Colias > Colias eurytheme. The sequence continues at coordinate 100,280 of CAJQZN010039550.1, read as the reverse complement.
CGTATTCGTAGATTAATTACCAACCGTACACTAGAAACCTCATCAATAAGTCCAAAAATAGAACGCCATTAATATTATCGCTTCCAGTCACCACATAGCCTTGTACAAATAAGTTGGAACACGAAAACTAAGTTTTTGCGAACGATAGAGGCACCGCTAATCGTCGAAGAACTTACCTGACTTCAGAATTTGAAAAGGTAAGGGCCATTAATCAAACCAATTAGTTTTAGTGTAATGAATATCAGCTCAATGTATGTCGCTAAAGTAATTAATAAGGTTCGTGGTTGAGAGAGCTTGTTCCTTATGATTGAGTGATTGGTTATTATCTAAGTTAATGGGATTAGGGTTTTGGTTGTTTTTTGAATGGCCATTTTTGTACAGGGGTTTTGAGGATTCAGTGCTTCGAATGTTCTTCTTTTAGGAGTCTCTTCTGCTCTATTGAGATGTGAAGTTACCTGTTTTAAAATAATTGGCTTTGTGTTCATTAGCCATCTTCTGGTCTTTAGAATAAAAGGTGACTAGATTAATAATTTACATAGATTCAAAATTATATTATATTATTTCTTGTTATAATATATAACGTTGAGGTAGTTTTATACCTACCTATAACAACGACAAAATATCGCATATATACCATATAGTTACTAACACTATATTTACCCCAAGTTTTCCCATAAGAAGAATCATATTTCAGTTTCACAGTCCACATTTCGCCAACCATGCATTACATTTGAGAGAATCAATGATCCGCTATAATATCGTCGCTAAGGTGTCCCTGTTTGCCAGCCAAGCGAAAAGGGATTTTTCTTATTTTTATGGGAAAAAAACTGGGTTAATGCAACGATTCTGGCAAGGGGTTTATAGCTCTTTGCACCTCCTGTGTAATTTATATGTGGCTGCAAAATTTTTACTGTTTTCTTACTGTTTTTAGATCGACTTCCTAGTTATGGGAAAGGAAGTGGTGATATGAGTTTTGGATGACAATTGTTGCTTGATCTCTTATGTGTGAGAAAATAAAAATATTGATAGTTCTTGATATGCTTTGACAGTAATACCGAAGAAAATTTAGTTAGTTATACTTACTTATTTTATAGGGGAAGTACCGTTGTAATAGAGAGGCTCAAAGACATTTAAAAAGATTAATAAAATGATTCTTTACCAGTTTAAACTACATTAATCTTTTAAATTTTATCTCGGGTAAATAATGTAACGAGATTTTCCATGAAATCGACGCAATTATTTAGTAAACATTAAATTATAGTATTATATTAACTAACCGTAAATAGTATAACGTTAAATATCTTTTGCCTAATTAGCCCTCTATTAACATACTGTGGTAACTTAATAGGTAATTAAATTATCGTAAATTTCTGTGGTGGTGATTATTTACAGATAATATTGTGTTCAGTGTGGTCATATTTTTGTGTTTCTTTTTAAATTTTAGTACTTGTATTATCCTATTTATAGAATTACGATAATTATTTTGATATGTTCGATTCCAAGTTGAAGGTGTTGCCTGATATTTGACCTTATGGTTCATTATCATGGCAAGTGGCAGCTCTGTTAATTAATAACCCCTTATCAATAAGATGACTCACCTTACATTAATACAAATGAAAGCATTCAGATCTATGAAAGCTATCTAAAACATTTTATGAAACTACCTTAGGTTAATATCCATCTATACTATATCTATACTAATATTATAAAGAGGAAAGGTTTGTAATTATGTATGTGTGTATGTGTGTATGTATGGTTTTCACGCATAAACTACTGGACCGATTTTGATGAAATTTGGCACAGACAATCTTTAGACCCTGAGAAAGAACATAGGCTACCTTTTATTGCGAAATATGTACCACGGGCGAAGCCGGGGCGGACCGCTAGTAATATTATAAAGAGGAAAGGTTTGTATGTATGTATGTATCGGTTTTCACGCATAAACTACTGGACCGATTTTGATGAAATTTGGCTCAGATAATCTTTAGACTCTGAGAATGAACATAGTCTACCTTTTATTGCGAAATATATGTACCACGGGCGAAGCCGGGGCGGACCGCTAGTGGATAATAAAGAACTTTGAAATTCATTCTCATCATCAGTCATTAAAATACTCATCAAATATAACAAGATGTCGAGATAATGTCAACTATAGAAACTCAAACTCAAACATTAATTTGTTCAATTAGACTACTATCACTTTCGAATCGTCATTACATAAGTATTTTTAACATTTACCACCGATTCGGAAAGCAGTATCTATGGAGAAGATTAACAAATCGTTTGATTTTCATAAGAAGTGAAGGTCTTACAGGATAGATTTAGGCTCGTTAAGCTAGGCGGAATTTGTATGGCCAGAAAGTTTCTTTATGAAACATAATTCAAGTGATAATATTCAGAAATCAGAAGTATTTTTAATGAAATGTTATGAATATTATTTTTAATTTATTATAAATTTGAGAGGAAAGTATTTAGGTCGAATTCCTAAAACTTGTCACAGGAAAATCAAAATTCCAGTCTTTTATTACGTGAAATACATATTTAACGTCTTCCACAATTAAAATTATAATAAAATAAACACCAACGTGATGATGAAAATAAATTAACAAATGTTAACCATAACACAACATCTATTAAATCTAAATCACAAGAATATCTCAAATCTAGTGATGATAATCAAATCACTAATCTTAAATCTGAAACGACAGAGAGACGATAATAAACTAAATTTAAACAAAGCTTCGTGGCCATACCGAAAGTCTATTAAAACCGGCCAGGGTAAGGACCATCGACATAGGGTGGATAAACGATCTGTCGATATAAATTGGAGCAAAAGTCATTATGTATTAGGAACTTGATAGAAGACATTCTCTGACTTTGAACGCTCTGCCCATTTCATCGTTTTATTCTATTGGAAATTATTATTTCAAAAGAATAATGCTTCGAGTGTTTGGAGTGAAAGCGTTTGAAGGCAATTGAAATTATTTCTAAAGCAGGATTTTCTATTTATAAGGTTGTTTTTGATGTAAATGCTTGGCGTTCTGTTTTTGATACAGCGTTATTACCTGTTATTAGAATTTTGACGGAATTGAAGTGTTAGTTAAAGTGAAATATTGAAAATTTCGCTTTAAATATTATGAACAAAAATAATAACATCTTTTCTTGAATTTCAAAAACAAAAAACACATAAACAAACATTAAATTACAAAGCTACGTTTTCAGATTCAGTTTTCAGTATTAAACGCCCTGTAAAATGCTCTTTAAGCTATGAAAATACAAAAAATATGGTTTATCAATCTACCCGGCTCGATCAGCCGATGGCACAATATAAATACCGCAGATGAAAGGCGAGGGCGGCGAGTCGTCACTAATGCTCAATGGACCGCATTTCCTCTGCTGAGTATGCTGAGTACTGTAGCTATGTGTGTCACCGTTTACATTTTATGTATTTTCAGTTACTTTTTCATCAGGTCGCGCCAATATTCCATTGATTTCAAAAAAAGTTTTTCAATCTGGAACTTGAAACTGATATTCTCCAGAAATACTTCTATAAACATAAACCACCCTAAATATACTATCCTGGAAATTGAACATGTAAAAACGGAGCGTCCTTCAACCTCAACTTGAAATATCAGAAATGATTGGCCTGACTATAGCTTTTTGAGGGTAGATACGAAATCAATAATCATAGAGGCGACCGAGCGGATATTGAAAACATAATCGAACCGCAGCTCCTCGTAACATCGAATTATTAATATTCAAGGGCGTACTGACCTTTGGTTATGTAGTAAAGAACCATGGGGACCTTTTCGAGAATATTTTTTGCCAGCTATTGTAGCCTTTCCTGTTCGTCTAATATGTTTTTATGTGACCCATCGAATTTAATATGTAACCTTTATCATTTACTTCGTATAACATTAGATTTAATATTAAAAAATAAAGAAAATATACAGACACTAGCCGCTCCGCGCGGTTTCACCCCCGTGGCTCCTCTCCTGTTGGTCGTAGCGTGATGGTACGACCTATAGCCTATAGCCTTCCTCGATAAATGAGCTATCTAACACCGAAAGAATTTTTCAAATCGGACCAGTAGTTCCCGAGACTAGCGCGTTCAAACAAACAAACAAACAAACTCTTCAGCTTTATAATATTAGTATAGATTCAAATATTTTTTGTAGCTTCTTTACGACCTGCATTTTGAGCAATAGATCACTAGAGTCTTATATTTTCCCTGTCTATATAAAAATATCAAGCAAGAGAAGAAAAATACATATCTAACATATCTAATAGATTCAATTGATATTTATACACCAAAAAACTACGATGCATTCTCATCCCTATACCAAACCATTTCACAAGCTAAGCCTATTCAATAAATAACTCCACGACACGTTATTCCCAAAGATTTCCTTCTAGAACAATCGATCCGTCAGGAATTCTCAGGAGTTTAAACAAAGGACACCAAAGGGTCGGAGAGCGTCAAAACAGAAGGTTTCCATCGAGTGTTCCTTGTTCTTGCTAATTGAGTTAATTGCTTCGAATTGTGCGGACAATAACCGTTGATGTTGACGTTTAATTTATTTCTGGTGACATTTTGGTTATTGATACCGCAGTGTGTGGCTCGTAGATAAACGGAGTGTGGGAAAGGATTTATATGTATACTAGCTAGCGGGCCAGGCTTTTCTCGCATGCCATCTGGATAATCGAAACTTAAGAACTAAACTAAATCAAATAATGTAAATACTAAATTTCATCAGGTGTCGTATTTGCTTGAGGAAAAATACCTTAATTACTTTATTATTAAAATCCATCCCAGTAAAATTTTGCTTGTAACCTTAAATTTATAATAATATGTTTATTTGCAGTAACAATGTGGACAATGTTATTAATAATACGAATACGAATAATATAGTCCACCTACGGAAATTACTTAAAATGGAAAATTAATTAAATAACATAAAATGTATGTATCCAAACTGTGGATAATGTTGTTGGTTGGCCAGTTATACCTGTATTTTTTTACAATAAGTTTTATTGTACAATTTGCCACTGTTCTGTGTTTATTATCCCTAATAAAGAAAAATAAAATAAAACATGAATCCTCCACAGATTCTTCAAAACCGGTTAATATTTACCAGTAAGTTCGCCATTTTCCATATTTTATATTATATAGAGTCAAAATATTTAAATATTGTGCATATGTAAAAACAAGCCTTTATAAGTAAGGCATATCTTCTAAGGGCCGATTTTTCAATCGCGAGATAAACAGTCTAATAAATACCCATCGAATAGATTTATTCAATTATTTATCTAACTCATTACGGCTCGCCTATTTTTCAATCGTGATTTATTTGATGAATAACTATCTGACCAAATATTTCCATATTGGCAGCACTGCTCTCGGAGTGGCGAAACAAACATATTAAATTAGTCAAGTTAGAGCGGGATAGAGTCAAATCTTGCAATTTGTCAACAACCGTCATTATGACTCACGTCAGGAGTGCACTTGTCTTCTATGATTGTTGATTGTTGTTTTGATTCGAGTAAAGAGTTTGGTTAAATTTGTATTTCAATTTATATATTTTACGATGGAAACGACATACTTAAAGGCAGCGTTCGGCAAATTTTCAATGGCATGGTCATCAGTACTATCAAAAACATCAATTTCAATATGATTTTAATTGATAATAATTATATAGAAAGAGGTTTAATTGTTAATAATTCTACGCTCTATGTTATGACATACGAAAATATCTCAAATTTGACGCGTCAGTTGTCAACTCAAACGCCTAACAGTCGAATAGCGCGCTATCTGGCCGTTGGAGCGGCAAATAGATTTATTCCTCAAATAACGTAGTTATTGGATAGATAAGTCCTATTCGTCTATTGAAAAATTGAATATTTTGTTAACTGAAGAATAAAGTCTATCTAGCTGTTTATCTGGGCATTGAAAAATCGGCCCTAAAGGGTATAAATTATGTGGCACGTTAGGTTTACCAAGATAATAATTTATCTATAAGGAAAATGGTAAAAGCATCTATAGTATAAAAACACGTCGCAAATAAAGCAGCAGGCGGGTCCACAAACAGTGACCAAAATAATACGAATTCGATCTAAAGATAAAAAGAGCGTGTGTGCCGAGCACACGTGTCAGAAGTGAAACTTATTTGTCAAGATTTAAAGATACCAAAATCGTCGCCTACTCCATAACGTGACGGTATTGCCATGAACTTGAAATTTACTCAACGCGCCTAAAGAAGTTTTACGTCGAAAGAACTAGATTACTGACATAATATTTTGTCGGATATACTAGCAGATTAAGTAGTAATAGGCATACACTATATGTTGTGTCGATGATATTTGAGGCAGAAAGGACCTCATATAATATTATATCAATATACATAAAGAAAACATGGTTAATACATGACTGATCGTTCGATATGTAATTCTTTGCGAAGATCTCTAGTAATAAAAATTGTATGTCCAGCAATGAAGATCCAAGACGAATGATTGTATTCATTAGACTGTAACATTATGAAACTTTCCTATAATATAAGATGGACAGTCACAGAATCGTTGATATTACAATACATCTATACTAATATTATAATACTGAAGAGTTTGTTTGAACGCGCTAATCTCAGGAACTACTGGTCCAATTTAAAAAATTCTTTCGGTGTTAAATAGCCTATTCCTCGAGGAAGGCTGGCTATATATCATCACGCTAAGACCAACAGGAGCGGAGGCATGCGGGTGAAACTGCGGAACGCAGCTAGTTGAAAATAAAACTTCTCAGCATATTATATCCCCGAGTAGGCTCTGACATGTGTCACAAGTAGTAAGTAGTTGCTGAAACTTTATCAAAGCTCCGATTTCAGCACTCATAGATAATTGGAGGGTTTCTAAGAAATGTATTGTTACAAGTTTTTCCGATAAACGGACGAAATTGATAGGAATGGCATTTACAATAAAATGGAATGATGTATGTTTGGGAATATTATATTGAGTTCTGTATTTCTTTTGGTACTTATTCTTTTGACTTATAAACTTTTGTGTATTATTGAGAATAACTGAGACTAGATAGATGGTTTTATCAGATACAATAGGTACCTACGTATATAATAATAGATTTCCGCCCGCCTATGTCTTATTCTGAATCTTCAGCTACATACATAATATCAAACATTGTAATCGGTTGAGTAGTAGATATTTGCGTGAAAGCGTAACTAACATCTATCCATACAGCCATCTTCACTAACTTTCGCATTTATAATATTAGGTAGTAGGATTGTGTTGTTACAAGAATCTTTAGTTATCTACACTAATGTATATTATTACTATTTTGAGGAAAGATCGGCGCTGAAAATTCAAGTCAATAAGTTTTGTGAAGTCGACTGTTTAGAATGTTTTTTACAGTATGAGATTTGTTACCGTTCCTTGCTTTCACAAGGTCTCATATTTTTATTCTTATGGATGAATAGCCTAGCTTGTAATTACTATAATACTTATTATTTGTATAAAAATAATAAAAGCTGCGAGCAATAAATATGAAATTTAGAAAAAATATGTGTTTATTTGTATTTAAATAAAAAACTGTACTCAGCGATAAATCAAAGTCATAAATAACAGCCTGTTTGTTAATTGTCCAGTAATTTACAAAACATTTTAATTATGATTTTTCTTCAGGCCTTATCTTAATTATTATTAAGCGCTTAATTAAAAATAGCCCTTAGAATTTAATTAAATAACATTATTTTTCTTAGAATTTAAACATAGTTTACTTGATTAAAAGTGTTTATTTATTTATTTATTTATTTATTTATTTATTTAGGTACATCGACAGATCACGCATACATCATTCCTTAATATTAAATACAGAGTAATAATATTCTAATGCTAGACCCTATTATAGATGTACACAGCATTACAAGAAAAACTGAAGATAAATGTAGTCAATGAGGATGTTTTATACAACTAAAATATGTATATTAGTTCAATATTGCTTAATTCTAAGACGTGATGTGATATGATCTGTGCACCTTTCGTTTAAACATTGGCAAACTATCGTGAAAAATATCAAGGTTCGGAGCTTTAGTGAGGAGTTCATTGTAGGTTCTTAATAAGCGATATACTGGAGAGTTTGAACCGAGAGTTGTTCTGCAAGTTGGAATGCTGAAAGTTCGGATAGGTTTTCTGGGAATCGAACGGGGAGCATTAAACATTATACTATTGAGCAAATCTGGGCTATCAATTGTTCCGTTAACCAATTTAAATAAAAATGTTAAGTCTAGGGTGACTCTTCTGTCCTGAAGTTTGTCCATTTTGAAAAAAGCTAATCTATCATAGTAAGGGCGTCTGTGCGAAATGCCAGGTGAAATGAAGGCAAGATACCGAGTGAACCTACGCTGTACAGCTTCCAGTCGTTGAGAGTGAACGGTGAAGTAGGGGTTCCAAGCGACACTCGCGTATTCAAGAACACTGCGAGCCATACTATTGTACAGAATAATCCGGGTACTATTAAAACGGAAACCTATTGTGTTTCTTTTCAAGAAACCAACCATCTGATTCGCCTTTTTAACAATTGTGTCAAAATGGGAATTAAACTTTAAGCTCCCATCAATCACAATACCCAAGTCCCTCATCTCTTTGACCTCTTCTATTTGAACACGATTGATAACAAAATTAGATTTAAGTACATTTTTTTTCCTAGTGCATATGAGGTGAAAACATTTTTTTGGGTTTATGATCATTTTGTTTGCTTCACACCAGGATTGGATATTATATATTATATAGGATTGGAATTGTGCGTCAAAAACTGAATCGACGATTTTATAAAGTTTAAGATCGTCAGCAAATAATGAGACTTTTGAGTTTTTAATAGCAGCAGTTATGTCGTTGATAAATATGACGAAGAGAATAGGGCCTAAATGTGATCCTTGAGGCACGCCTGAAGTTGCCTGGTATGATTTAGAAGTATAGCCGTTAACTGATACTACCAGAGGTCTTTCTCTGAGGTACGATTGAAACCAATTAAGAAGGGGGCCTGATATTCCGTAGGATGATATCTTTTGTAATAAAACTGAGTGGTCGACTTTGTCAAAGGCGCTTGCAAAATCTGTATATATAACATCTACTTGCTTCCCTCTGTCAACATCATAAGAAAGGTTTGAAATAAAAGTTACCATGTTAGTGTGTATAGAGCGTCCTTTAACAAAGCCGTGCTGGTGGGGTGATATTGAGTGATGAATATGTCTAGAGATGAGTGGAGTTAGCAAAGACTCGAGAATTTTTGGAAAGCAGCTCAAAATTGCGATTGGTCGATAATTACAAACATTGCTACGGTCACCTTTTTTGAAGAGTGGAATTATCCTAGTTTCTTTCCACGATGATGGAAAAATACCAAATCTTAATGAATTATTAAATATCAATGATAAAGGAAGGGCGAGAACTTTGGCACACCGTTTAACAAAGAGTGAAGGTATTTGATCTGGACCTGGACCTTTATTGTAGTCAAGTTTTTGAATGCATTTAAGTATATCTGTCACAGAAAAGGAAACATTTGAAATATTATTGTGGTTTAATGAGGAATAATTTATATGATTTGTCGGACCGGATCTGGCTGTATACACTGACTGAAAGTGCTCAGCGAATAAATTCGCTATTCCTAGTCCAGTGGAGGTTGCAGAATCGCTTAGATGCATTTCGGAAGGTATCGAAGAATTTGTTTTAGATTTATCCTTAAAATAGCGCCAAAATTTTTTAGGATCTTTTGCTATATTAGACTCTATAGCATGTTTATAATCACTTAAACATTTATTAGTTAACTTTTGACATTGCTCGCGAAGTATTTTATATTCTATGCTATCACGTGGATTATTATACTGTTGTATGGGGCAATGCCATATGACATAATAATATAATATTATAATGCTTATACCTACGCGAATTTATCAGCTACAGTAATGTAATATTAAAATAAATTACAGCTAATTTAATTTAATGAACATTGTTAATGAAATTAAAATTATCATGGAACATTATTTCACTCTTTAAAATAACAGTTTAATCCGCGTTCATTAACTGTTATTATTACTATACAATTGTTAACATACGTGGCAGTGATAGCGCACTGCATACAATCCTACTATTTTATCTACAAATCATTTTCTTAATTTCAGGTGCATTGGGGTAATAATAATAGTATCCTAATATTATCAAACCTATATAATATCTTCATGCCTTACCTTCATGATACTTACAACAAAGCGATGCTCTAAAATTGTATTCACATCCGAAATTCCCAAAATGCACTGTATTAATTCAAATAAATCAAATATTATAGTCTTATTCAAATCGTTTGGCATTTAAAAATTATTACAGTACTTTATCTGAACTTCAATTGAGTTCATTCACTCTTCCAGACAACCATTTTTCAACACAAAAATTAAAACTCAATAAACTAAACATAAAAAATACGTTATCCTCGGTCAAGGACGATTAGTATCTAATATTTTTCCAGTCCTAGACACACAGTTTCTTGACAAGTGCTTACAGTGGGCCAGACTTGATATTTTCGGCCTGTGTAAACTTTGATCAATATTGGCACAAGGATTTATAAGTTTTCCGATTTGAATAAGCCGAACGAAAATGGTAAATTTACGTAAATATATATAGAGATTACAGTTTTGTAGTGATTTATTAAGTGGTTTAGACTTGAAGTAGAAAGTAGAGAGTTAGATTAGGTTGTAAGAATTAGCAGCGCGTTGGTGCACAGTGGGGTTTTAGTAGGTTGTAAGAATTAAATAGATTTATCAAGTTAAATATTATACAGATCTGTCTCAATAATAGCTAATGATCTAAGAATAATTGATTTTTTACTAATACTACTTTCAATCAATGAAGGAAAACATCGAGAAGAAACCGGCATGTTAGAGAACTAGTGACTTCGACGACAAGTGAAATCTTAAATCTGGACTATAATATTATAAACCCTCATAATGAAGAGCTCTATATTAATTGACCTTTATAAGCACAATTAATCCCCTTCGATCGAGATCAAATCAAATCAAAATCATTTATTTGCAATCAAACATGGTTACAACACAACAAACAACTTACATAATATTATAACTAGGTATATGCGGTACATTTATTTTGACATTTTGAACAATGCTAGGAAAAAACCTGTGTTATAGGAGACATTCATCATTCATCATCGATCGAGATATGAAAATTTTCATCCAAACCTAATGTTCATCTCTTTTCCTATAGGGAATACGGCTGAAAATCAAATTTGAAATAAATAAAAACATTTCTATAGAACAACAGATAAAAAAGCATAACAGGCACAGCCGCATGTGTGTAATACCTTTATTTGCGATCACACCGAAATATTTTCAATACGAATATTTATGAATATTTAAAACGTGTGGCGTGACTTGAATTTTATTTATAACATTCCATTTACACGGTTCGTATACAAATATTGTTAATTAAATATTTGTACGGCAAATCACATTTAATGTTCGCAGATTTTTTCCGTTTGATAACAGTTTTCAGTGGACTGGAAACGTGGAATCGTGACTTATAAAAAAATGCTGACAAATTTGATAATAATTATTGTAAAATTAATTTCTACGTAACTTAGGTTATTAAAGTTAATAGGTTAAAAATATGGAAGAGATTAGTGTTATGAGAAAACATATTATAGGTTTAATATTGACGTTAAAGGTTTTGAAAATGGAAGATGTTGGTTACCTTTTTACTCAAAACGGCTTAACTAATATTGATGAAAATTTAACCATATATAGACTTTCTTCTTTTAATCCGAGTACAAAAAAAATATGCAGGGATATTTCTATGTATAGTTTATAGCAAGCTGCACGATTCCTGCACGATTATTATAACCAAATGATAATAATATGAACCACACAATTTTCCAAATTAATCTACATTCGTAATTAACCTAATGCAATATTTGATTAATTATTATACGAGTAAATGAACATTATAGTAATTTGGTATACTATGGCTAGTATAGTATTATATTATCTGTGCTATAGCTAATTCTATTCATTTAAATCAAATTTGTACTGTAACAATAATTTATAAACACATTGCGTACAAAAAATATCAACCAAAAATAATACACACAGACAAATATTTTATATGAAGCGCTACAAATAGTTGGGCTTATCGATAAGAAGCAATCTCATCCAGGCAATATTAGGGTATAGAAAAAGTTTGAAGAAAAAACATTCAGAAAGTAAAAGGAGCATATATCTTTTTTCATCACAAATAATGACTCCATTCTAAGGGCGTAGTCAGAAAGAAAGCTGGAAACCTGTAAGCGCTTATCGGCGCTTGTCAACGCTGGTAACCCGCGCAGGAAAATATGTGAACCCGCGCCGATAAGCGCCGACAAGCTTCAACACGCGCTTGTCAGCGCTGGGCACTGCCACATAAAATTAATTGTATTGGTCTGCTTCAACCTGCTTCCTGTGTGTAGAACGAACCAGCGCTGACAAGCGCCGGTAAGCGCTTATAAGTTTCCAGCTTTCTTTCTGAATACGCCCTTAGAGTTATAACATTGTTATGAAAACGGTGCAATTAAAGAGAAGTCTAACAATTAACAGCTCTAACTTCTAACGAATAAAGTTGAAAATTTAATTGTGATAACTGCAATATAAATATGGTATTTTAATAAGCTTTACACTGAAGTCTAGACTGTTTTTGAAGCTATGAAAACACCGGACTATTGTTGCTTCGTTCTCTTGTTGATTTTCCGCAGAATACGGAAACCTTTTCTTTAACTAAAATAACAATATTACTACAAAAGCTTTCCTTATTTAACCTGTATAAAGATATCATTTTCAAAATTGCCTTTTCGATGGCTAGAGCTATTCAGATTTCTCTTTTTGTTTTATAGATAATAAAACTCATGTTTGTAGATCTATATTCAGATATATTTAAAACTTTTTTGGAAGTTCTGTAGCATCTAGTATAATAAAGTCTTCTAGAGATCTGATTAAAAACCAATTAGAAGCAACCAAGAGATCAAACATTAGCACTGAACAATAATTTGGAAAATCCAAAAGTGCACGCCTCATAATTTTTTTTAATAAATATTTATTAATTATTATTTTTGTTTATTTAATAACAATTAAACCACATCGAATCAGACCCTGAAAAATGAAAGGGTTCTATTCCTGAGCATACTCAAGCGTAAGAGAAAAAAAAAGACTCGATTAGTAAAGTATTTCGGTCGCTATCGTGTTAACAAGAAAAAGGATCCGCACATACAGACACACGGACGTCCAAGACAGAACTTTTTTAAACTGTTTTTTAACTAGTTTAAATAACAAAAATGACATCAAAAATATCATGAACGTTAAAAATAGTGTTTTTTCTTAATATGTGTGTGTATGTATTATCTTACAAGTGCAATGTCCCATACATTGTCATTGTCATGTCATTGTCATGTTCATATATTTTCCTGCGCGGGTTACCAGCGCTGACAATGTGACAATGAAAATATATGAACATGACAAGCGCCGATAAGCGCTTATAAGTTTCAAGCTTTCTTTCTGAATACGCCCTATGATACATAAAGACATTTTAAGTTTGAAAAATCAGATGTTTTGCGCGAAGTGACAGTAGTACCCACCTCAATGCTTCGCTTATGAGGCGTGCAAAACAGCACAGGTAATAAAATATAATGGAATATTGAAAAAGTTTATTGTGATGATAATTTTTATTTACCTATGATCACGATGAAGTCATAAACCATGAAAACGTTCTACTCCTGTATTAGTAATTAATATAACGAATTCTTATTTGCAAAATGTCTTCTGCCATTATTTTGCTCTATGTAAAATGGCAGTACAATATTTACCTCTCTTTTGATATTGCTATTATTATTACCTAAAACCCACTTATACTTTTCGTAATACCAATAATATTTATTTCCCTTTACTCGTTCACAAAACATATCAACCACATTGGGTAATTCGTCAAAGAGTAGCGAAATAAATAGCCTAATATCTTTAAAAGGTTCCATATTGTCAGGCAAGATAATACGGTCGATACCTTTAAAATGCTCTCACGACTACGGGATAGAAGGACAAAATGTTTTTCCCAAGGGTTATAAACCAACCCATTATGAAGGGATCGCTATCAGAGTGTAGTGAGTAATAAATACATGTGATGTGTTTGGTGGGAGGTAAATTAGGATACATTTTCACAAGTTCGGGTTATAGTAATTGTTCGGTTCACTGCTTTTTGGAGAAAATGGATGTGTTGCGTGGAGTGTGGAGTTTTAGATGGCATTAGCCTTATATAAACATAATATGTATTATAATATTATGTATGATACATAACTGTGCCCCGCGGTTTTACCCGCATTACTCAGCTCCTGTTAGTCTAAGTGTGATGATATATAGCCGCCTTCCTCGATAAATGGGCTATCTAACGCCGAAATATTTTTTTAAATCGGACCTGATATACCTAGTTCCTGAGATAAGCGCGTTCAATCAATCAAACAAACAAACTCTTCAACTTTATAAGTATAGATACCTACTAACAAATATATTTAAGGCAAGTAGGTCTTATAACATTTGTATCTTTTCCTATGTTTTATGTGTAACAACAAAGGTAACAACAAAACAACGATGGGCATGGGCAGTTATTATAACATGAACTATTTAGATAAGTTTTTGCCACCTATTTTTGGACCCATCATAAAATATATCTAAATGTAAAAGCTTCTTTACTCTACGATGTTCCTAATAACATAACTATAAAACAGTCGTTATTTACCTACAATATACATAAAACAGATAAAATAACTACATTTCAACGTAATTCCAAACCGATTCCATAAGTGTGCAACATATTTAAAATTAAAATTCGTACAAGTGGTCCCAGCCAGCTAATATTTTATTCAAAATCCGCCCCGGTGTTTACCGCGAGGAAGGGATTTGCCGAATAAAACTAAGATTGTTCTATTTTTATGAACATTCGCTGTTTTTGGGGAAACGTTGTTTGTTTGTGTATCGCTTGAATAGTTATTTACTTTTTATGCTAAAGTATTGTGTGGTATTGTGGGGATAAAAGTTGGTTTATTTTTAGCTGTTTGAACAGGGGTGTTGAAATGTATGAAATATATGTGTGAAGTCCCGGGGCAGATGCATTATCCATACATCTGTTTAACTGATCGATTTTTCTTTAGGGACAAGTAGGTGATCAGCCTTCTGTGTCCTGCCAGACCGAGACTTTTTTTTTATTCGTCTCCACCGGGAATCGAACCCAGGAACCCTCGGTTCTACACTCACGCGTCAACCACTGTACCAAGGAGGCGGTCAATCAAATGAAATATATCTATAGTTAGTTTAATGTATTAAATTTATTTTATTTTGATTTATAGGTTTTATTGAAACATTTATAATAGTCCAAATCTTTCTCATAATTACTTTCTGTCTTTTGGATTTAGTGAATTTGTTATTTTCGAGGTTAAAACAATCTTCATTATATTTTAAATAGCAACCTAATCGATAACCTTACTATAGGCTTGATGTATTGTTGATATTTACACAAAATGAGCTCTATCGATTTTGATAAAATTTACCACATACCTTGATGCCTTATTTATTAGATATTGTTTTTCACGAAACTTGATAGAATAGTTATCGACCGTTGGTAAAACAAATAATCATATTTTATTTGATTATTATTCAGTATAAGTAATGTGGTAAACTAGTTTAAGTAAGCATAGGCAGTGCCAGGAAACTGATTCAGACAGAATAAAGAATTATGTACAAACAAAACAAACTATTAAAAGTTATGATTATTATGAACTTTCTCTATTATCTGCTGAAGTCAGCCATGACATAAAACGGTCCCAAAATTGTCTCCACACAAAAATGATTACTATACTAAGTTACTTTACTATACTAAGTTGTGTTCGCATTTTTCTTCATTTTTTTGACGTGACAACGTCTTATAATTCGATAGCCGGCTGCACGCACGAAAAAACATGACTCATGCGGCGTTACCTCGCGCTCTGAGGCGTTCCGTAAGGCTTGAAGTGCAAGCGAGAGCGCGGAACGAGCGACAAAGAAGCACAATCGGCCGTTGTCACGTTCAACTATCGTCAGTAAACCGACTTTACAGACAACCAATTTTTTTTTATTCGTCTGTAACAATAGAACTTACTGATAGTTCAAATTCAGCATAAAAAAAGTCCTATGCAACTGTCAGAAACCAAAAAAATTTAACGTTGCATGCAGGACATTTCTACCAACTGCAACCGTACAAATGACCAGAGGCTTGACACCAAGCATGCATGAAACACATGCATAAAAACTGTCTCGCACTGGCATTAAAATTCCAAGTGAAAAATGAAACCTATTTTTCCACCAAAGTCGGGTTTTCGTGTAAATTACGAAGGGTATATCTGATGTTCAATAAGCCAAACCCTTCCAAAGCTCATTCCTTATCTATCTTAACACTTCATTTCTATGGTTTTACGTACAATTTTGTTACATTTGATTTTCTGGGGCTTCCAGTACGTTTACCTATACTAATATTATAAAGCTGAAGAGTTTGTTTGTTTGAACGCGCTAATCTCGAGAACTACCGGGCCGATTTGAAAAATTCTTTCGGTGTTAGATAGCTCATTTATCGAGGAAGGTATATGAAGGTAGGTATCCAACAGGAGTGGAGCCACGGGGGTGAAACCGCGCGGAGCAGCTAGTAGGTATACCAATATTGTCGCAGTCGGAATGTTTAAAGTTATAAAAAAATTATCAGCAAACAGTTGGCTGATATATTTTTCCTCTTTCCACTTATTTAGACAGACAATAAAGGTTTATTAGCTGGAAAGAGTGAAATTCAGGAAATCGTGGAGAAAACTGTTTCCCAGAAATTTGATTTAGTATCTCAACTCTTTTATAACGAATTTTACTTTGATTTATTCAGAGAAACATTTAACATCTTTTATTTCTTGGAATGAGTATGAGGAAGGATTTTGACAGAACTATCATATTTTTATTGTACATAATATTTTTCTTCATTCTGTGTTATATACTTAGTATATTTTTTGCTTGATTTGAAATAAATATTATGCTGCTGATCCGTATTTTATAGTACCTACCTAATTGATAACTTTTAAACTAATTTTTCTCTAGTGGCTTCGCTCGCAGTTGGTCTAAATGTATATACCTACCTAGAGACATTTTTGTTTCCACATAAAAATATATTCTCGTAATAATATGTATTTCTAAATTACTTTGCTATTTTGATTGAATATTTAGAATGATTAACATTTATAAAAATTAAATTAATGTTAAAATCCTCAAAAAATATACTTACCAGTAATTACCTAAGACTACAATAGCAGGTTTTCTCAGCATTCGAATCTGAAAAGCCATTTATTCACTAGCTTTGTTTTACACAATTAATAAGTGTAAATAACGTCGAGGAAGCGCCCCTAATCCCTCCATAGAAGCCAAGCCCTGACGACGGAGATAGTGTTAATTCCCCAGACGAATCCTATAAGATCTGTATACATTGCGCGGTTCAATAAAACGCTTGTGTTTCCCTTTCTAATGAAAGACGCAGTGTATATATATCTAATGGTAAAGAATAGTCGTTGCTTGGTACAGGTTTTGTTGGTTGTTTGAATAATTTTCTTACGTATTGCGTTCATTTGTAGATTGTAGTTGTTGGAGTTAGTGCTTGTAATTATTTTATATGTCTGGAACATTCCTTGGAAAAACCTTTATTTTTTTAAGAGTTGAATAATTAATAAATAAATAGATAATATGTATATAAGTTTGGGACAATCATGGGACAATTTTCTCACAGGGCACGATGTGATACCATACTAAGCTTTCGCTTGTGTTATGGACCCCGGATGGCTGATATACATACATATAATATATTTTTTTTAACAAATACTTAGATAGATAATTACCTAACACCCAGACACAGAGCAAATATATATCTTCATCACACAAATATTTGCCCCGGGTGTGAATCGAACCCACGACCTCTGCCTTGGAAGGTAGGGCCACTACCACAGATCAAAGAAACTAGCCACTACCAACCACGCCAACCAGTCAGTCAGGTCAAATCAAGGTTCTTTAAAACTATTTATATAATCCTGTCAAGTGTTGGCTGTGCCCCGCGGTTTTACCCACATTGTTCCGCTCCTATTGGTCTTAGCGAGATGATATTCCTCGATAAATGGGCTATCTAACACCGAAAGAATTTTTCAAATCGCACCAGTACTTCACGAGATTAGCGCGTTCAAACAAAGAAACAAACTCTTCAGCTTTATAATATTAGTATAGAAATAGTATAGATGAAAGAAATTGAACATTATTGCGGCAAGATTATGTTGTGAAAAATTTGTTTAATTTTGATTTCTCTCTAGAATATTATTAACAAAAATAATTTAAAAACCTTAAACTACTATCTCTCTATGAAAAGTGTCATTTCTCTACATATCTCCATCGACCTAACTTCCATTTAGTCAATTACTTACTCATATAATAGTCCATAAGAAACTTAGTTCTAACATCATATTTTAATTAAAGTGTCTTTACTGCTGCACTCAGAAAAGTGCAAAGACTTCTGTGGCCTGTGCTAAAAGGAAAAGATTTTAAAATATTGAGTCTTAGTGACACATACTACTTACTCATTACCTTGCCATTACCCCGGGTGGGTGCCGCGCGGTTTCACACGCGAACAAATCCGCAAAAGCAAGTATTTCTTATGCTACATACTGCTAAGTATTATCAAAATCGGTCCTGTAGTTTTCCCGTAGTAGAGTATCAAACATACATCCATCGATACTTATAAACTTTTACGTTGACAATATTAAAATTAAAAATATAGATTACTAAACGGTTTAAGACATTTATTTCTCAAAAAGATTAAACAGTGACTACATAAGATGAAATTACTAAGACTTGCAAAAATAATCATTTTCAAGTACAATAGGGAGTAGACTTCGTTATTTAGTCTAAAATACCGAACATTCCGTATACCTGTGCGATGTTGGCACAAATATTTATCACCACTTTCCCAAATATTATCTGTACACGGAAAAAAGGCGCAATAAATTCGTTTCCACGTATGTTCTGGGAAATAAGCGGGAAATGGAAAATTATTTGCGATTGCAAAGGGGAAGTACTGGATTAGCGAGAAGTGACTCTGTGGTATGGTAATAGGGTTTAATTTGGTTATTCCGATCGTTATCATTGTAATTGCTATGTTATTACGCTTTTATCGAGTGTCGTTTGAAGAGTTGAAAACATTCTGTTCACGTTCGAGGAATTGAGGCGATGTGTTAAATTATATAAATAGCATAATATGTTCTAGAGAGTTACGTTGAGATGAAGAAATCGTTACTTATTGCAGAAAGTTTTTTTGTTAGTCCTCTGGAACTAATGAAATGAACTGAAAATATGTACCTTTATTTTATGTTGTTAAGACAGTTTTAGTATGGTTGAGAAATAAAGTTATTTTTTATGTATATCTAGTGAAAGAAATATTATCAAATCGCAGGTGTGCAAACAATGCATATGGTCATAAATCGCAGTACAACAGAGCCATAGACCGAGGTTTGTAAATTAATCAAAAACTCCGATGTCACTGAGCGTAAAAAAGCGTGTTGTAGCATCAAAAACTGACCAAATATAATATAGCTTATCTTTTATTTAATCTTATTTATAAATTCAATATTAAACATAGCTGGAAGACCAACTCTAACCTTCTAAAATTATCACACCACGTGTGCGTCGCTTATACATTAGTTTTTCTTATCATATTTTAGTAATTTATTGTATACTAGCTTTCCACCCGCGGCATCACCCTCGAAGTCAAAGAAAAACCCGCAAAATTCCCGTTCCCGTGGGATTTCCGGGATAAAACCTATCCTATGTCCTTTCTCGGGTATCAAAATATATCTATACCAAATTTCATGCAAATTGGTTCAGTAGTAAAGGCGTCATTGAGTAACAGACAGACAGACAGAGTTACTTTCGCATTTAAAATATTAGTATGGATTAAAGCTCATAATATAAAAGACACCTTCATTACCTATTTATTACTATCAAAAGCTCTAAAATATATCACAACAAACACAAAATCTTTACTTATTATTGTCAAAAAGGGACATCCCTAATATCCACACATAAGCATATACGTTGAACAATTTAGAAGCAAATGGATTGATATGCATTCAAACAAACCCAGAGTTAAAACTTAAAGGTAAGTTTACGACCCAGGGCTTAGACCCTTGAGGTTGAACGGCGGGAGATTACAAAAATTTCGATCCATTCCCGTATCAAAAGAATAGCGAACATAACTTTGCCATCACTTCGCGACACTCTATAAATAAAGAGATGTGATAATATCGCGAAAAAGCTCTGTAGGGTTGTCGACGACAACTTTTAAGAATTTTTTAAATACTAAAATTAATGAGAATAGTTTTTTATTGTTTGTGATGTACTGTGTACATCGACACTTAAGAATAAATATTTATAAATAGCGAAATCATAAATAAATATAGCAATTAACTTACTTATTGACTTAACGCACCATTGATTTCATTTGAAGGGTATTTTTTATAATTGAACGTTTTCATCTATTCTCTTTTTTAAGGTTTAGTTATAGTGTCCATATTAAACTTGATTCCTGAATAATGAATATTTTACTTAGAATATATTATAATAATGCAAAGAGAATTCAGTTATGCTTTTTTACTGATTCTTTTTATCAATTATATTTAAACTTACTTAAAAAAGCACTAGAATAAACTAGGTATCTAAAAGTGATTGCTCATAACTTAAATGAAGCTGAAACAGCAACACCAGACCTTATCACAGAATATTTAACGAGGAAACTCATAAATCAAACGATAAAATAAATAAAACATAAATCTATCAACCCTAGAGCTTAAGACGCCATTTATTAGAATAGCTCTTTAATTTGTGAGACTTTCCACTCTCGGAAAATTATTTAATAGGTCAAAGTCTTTAGATATAGCTGATGTATTGTCTTTAACTTCCAAATTGGGATAGCTTGGAGCAGAATTTAATATTTTGATGTTTTCGGCTTTTTGGTGTTCATTGTTTATAAACTAGCTGTTGTCTCCGACTTTATCCGGTTTGACCTGGAATAAGAAAAGCTTATAAATATATATATTGTAGTTTTTTGCTATTGAAAGAATCGTCATGATTGGATGAGTATTTCCATAGATTGCACCCTACAAACATATACAGAAACTTAAGACGTAACTTAGACATAACAATTTATAATGTTTGTATAGAAGTATAGATAGTGTTTTGAACTTATAATATATAAGTTGTTTTCAAAATGTGCAAGCACGTTGTATTATTAATTATATAGAATATTGATCATTTTAAGAGTTAATTTGTGCCCACTACTTCGTGCGCTGGCGTGTACGTGCATTTGCTCTAGGTATCAAACCTAAGTGCTATATTAGTTGAGACATTTTTACATAGCTTATAAATAATTTTATTACTGAAATAACGCGTAAGCTAATGCAAAAAACTCATATAATGCGAAAAAAATGAATTCATCTGCATAGTGTTCAAACTTCAATCATTTAATATTATTTATGCTATAAACATATTATATTAATACTAGCGGTCCGCCCCGGCTTCGCCCGTGGTACATATGAAAAATAGATGTTGGCCGATTCTCAGACTTACCCGATATGCACAGAAAATTTCATGAGAATCGGTCCACCCGTTTCGGAGGAGTATGCAGACTAACATTGTGACACAAGAATTTTATATATAAGAAGATTATTATTCATTACTAAAATCTTGTTATTATCATAGCCTATTTCACTAATATTAAACCAAGTTATTAATATTAATGCTCACAGTTGAATATTATTAATACCAACATTATATCAACGAATGGGCTTCAAAACTGACAGTTCTAACTCCCTCTGTGACATAATTCTATGACAGATAACTGAGATAATATATTGTTAGAAGGTTAATAAATGGAAAATTAATTAATTATTATGTACTAGCGGTCCGCCCCGGCTTCGCCCGTGGTACATATTTACGTTTTCTCTACATAAAAACCCTCCTCGTACTCCAAGGAATATAATAAAAAAAGAATTATCGAAATCGGTTCAGCCGTTCTCGAGTTATGCGCTTACCAACACATTTTGCGATTCATTTTTATATATAAGAAAGAAGACTAGCGGTCCGCCCCGGCTTCGCCCGTGGTACATGTTTACGTTTTCTCTACATAAGAACCATCCTCGTACTTCAAGGAATATAATAAAAAAAGAATTATCGAAATCGGTTCAGCCGTTCTCGAGTTATGCGCTTACCAACACATTTTGCGATTCATTTTTATATTATAGACTAGCGGTCCGCCCCGGCTTCGCCCGTGGTACATGTTTACGATTTCTCTACATAAAAACCATCCTCGTACTTCAAGGAATATAATTAAAAAAGAATTAGCGAAATCGGTTCGGCCGTTCTCGAGTTATGCGCTTACCAACACATTTTGCGATTCATTTTTATATATAAGAAGATTACATGTTTAGGGATAATTATTTAAAATTACAGAGTTCTCCAAACGTAATTAATAATTTTTAGAAGTACTACAGTAGATTTGCTATTCCATTCCTTATTTTAATTAATAAATAAATTATTTTATTTAAAATGTGTAAAGTACCTAGCCAAAGGGAGCCGCTGGATTCAGGGGGATCCGCTGGATTCAGGCCGCTGGTGATCGGTCGTTTTGGAAATCTTTGGGGGAGGCCTATGTCCTGCAGTGGACGTCCTGAAAGGCTGGAAATGATGATGAAAATGATGACCTAGCCAAAAATAGAACTAAGTATACCTACTTACTTTATCAATATAAATTGAAAAAGTTCGCAAAGAATTTTTTATATCTAAACCTATTTTATTTCATGAAATTTGTACTTTACAAGTTTTCGATAAAAAAATACTTTTTATGTAATACCTAACATAATATTTAGAGTCTACTTAAAGCAACTGTGAACATAGTGAGCTTAAAAAACATTTATAAATGTCAAGTGTCACTGCTTTAATATAATATTTTGCAGCATTTTATTATATGTAGTTCGCAATAAGTGGCAAAATATTACAAGGGTTGTAATTTTTATCAAGGTTAATTTTATCACCCATTAAAAATAATTTATCGCAATTGAAATTTAAAGGCCTTTTCGCTTTGAAAATAGTGTTTTCAGTCTCTTTTTCATATTTAATTTATGAATATTTTTGAAGTAAAACATCTTTAGGCGCGTTGAGAGTAAAATTTCAAGGTCGCGTCATGGAGTAAGGCGACGATTTTGATATCTTTTAATCTTGCCATAGAACTTAGAAGTTTCACTTCTCACACGTGTGCTCGGCACACGCGCTCTATTTTTTTAGTAAAATTGTAGGTATGTCCATTTTGTTTCAACAATAAATTTTGATACGAATGAATTTCAATAAAATTAGATAGCTTAAAAAATTAACGATTATATTAATTAAATTCTGCTTATTTATTTAATCCTATTATGTATAATGTATTACCAATATTTGTTTGAATAATAAGAATAACTTACAACTAAACAATAATATTTATTCACAAATAAATTTTAATCGAATAAATATAATTCCCACAAAGCAATGCTTCAAATGAAAAATAAAAAAATAAGGAAAAAATCACAAAGCCTCTCCCATCGGCAACTTAAAAAGCGTGCTAGTTTTAAAACTTCAAAGCTCATTAAACTTCAATCGCTTTGAATTAATGGCCGTTAAAAATAATTGGAATAAAATTAATTAATGGAATCCTTAATTGCCATGAGCTTAGCGAGCGTTTTAATTTGTTTCTCGTTTTAAACGATTGCGTACAATAACCTTTGGAAGGAAAAATTTAAATGCTAGAAAAATTTTCAGGTGAAATAGAATGGTCATTCTAGTCCGAGACCTGGTTAGATTTATTGTTTAACCATCTTTTTTTTAATTTTAAATTTATTGTTAAGTATTTATATTTTAATGTTTTACAAATTTAATTATGGCAAGCTTTTGAGTTTGTTAGTAATTTTTGCCTTCAGTTTAAAAGGCTTACAAAAACATGAAAAATTTGTCGTGGTAATTACTAAGTATAATTTTGTAATATTACATTATATTCGATTATTATGTCTAACAAACAATATTTTTATGTACAGCAGGTTACGTAGAATGCAAAAACTCAATTTAAAGGCACTCTCATGTAATGTGAGTTATACCTCTTGGATAGAAGCTCTCTCGTGAAGTGAATACCGTGTATGGTTACGGAAAAAGTGTGCCCGTTGAAGACAGTTTTGTTAAAATACATAGTTCCTTAATAGTATTGCACTTATTTTTATATCTAGTAAGCTGTAGTACTTAGTTTGCAATCTTCCATAATTCTTTGATATTAATATATTATGACAAGAATGTAGAATAGAATTATGTTGGGAATGGATGTATAATATCTCTCTGAGTGACTTTTCACTTAGCGAATGCTTAAATAAATAAAAAAAAACATCAATCAATTAATTTATGTATCTCTTGGTGCAAGGTATATCAACACTTATGTATTTTCAAATAGTTAATTAACAAAAGTGTTTATACATCAATACATTATTCATAGGTCTAGTATTAAAAAAAGTCCTTTTAACTATTCCTTGACGTTCTGATGCCAAGCGAATATGATCTCTATTCCTAAGCAACAAGAGCCTAAACACATAATATTTCGCCTTGAGCGACGACTGAGGATATCGTATGCATCCAGCTACCCGCATGTTGATTCAGTTATGTGTAAATAGGGAAAGCTTACAGTAGATAATATGCGAATTGCTAATGGGAGCGTTATAAATATGTGGATGAATTATATTTCGGGTTTGTTGACTGTTCTTGCTAAGGTTGTAAAATATTTTGTATTGATAGGATCTAAAGACTTTTTCCCGGTGATGCAATGTTTAGTATCTTATATTATAAAAAGTAAAAAAGTGAAGTCCCGTGTCCCCGTAGTGGGGTAGGGGGCAGATGCATTATTCATACATCTGTTTCACTGATCGATTTTTCTTTAGGGACAAGTAGGTGATCAGCCTTCTGTGTCCTGCCAGACCGAGACATTTTTTTTTTCGTCTCCACCGGGAATCGAACCCAGGACCCCTCGGTTCTACGTTCACGCGTCAACCACTGTACCCAGGAGGCGGTCCCATCTTATATTATGCTAAACTGGAAAGTGTACGTTCTATTCAATTAAGACTGCTTTGTGATATATTGCATTTTTCATAATATTATGACTAATATTCATAATATTATGTCTTTTTTGTATACACAAATGATTTACTAATTAATTTATTCAGTTGGCCCATGAACAATCTAGTTAGTATAACTTAGGTTATGTAGATAATCAAGAAATAAATTATACTTAAGCACTACTGTCACCAAAAATGTTTATGTGTTTGAATGCATAAGTATCTAATGGGGGGAAAAATCCACAACCACCTCTCGGACTAATGCAAATAAAAATTAACCGTGGTTACAAATTCTTTGTGGATTTACGTTGCTCGTTTATATTTTTTTGTTCCGTTTAACACTGGAATTCTTACTAATGATGATGACTGGTAATTAAATATATTAATGCTTTGTGTATTTAGTTACCTTTTTTAATTGTGAAGTGCATAACTTTGAGGTGTTTTTATAAGTTTTATAAGTATACTACTTTCCATCGTAGGATTTGATTTTAATTTGAATTTTATATTAATAACTACAAACAGCTTGAGAACAGATGTTCTGTATAATCTTATACTACACTCCTCAACTTAAACTGTTGTATCAACTATTATAATAATAATTAACGATGTACTGTGACTCAGGAACGATGTCGATTCCTATAGGTATTTTGGAAAGCGATTTTTAAAGAAATTCAAAATAATATTAGTTTTAGTAGCAAGTATTTTCAGAGATATCCATACTAATATTATAAATGCGAAAGTAACTCTGTCTGTCTGTTACTCAATCACACCTTAACTACTGAACCAAATTGCATGAAATTTGGTATAGAGATATTTTGATACCCGAGAAAGAACATAGGCTACTTTAAATAGGATAGGTTTTATCCCGGAAATCGTTCCGAAGTTTTTCTTTGACTGCGCGGGCGAAGCTGCGGGTGGAAAGCTAGTTTATTTATAAACAGTTCGTAGCCTAAGTACAGTTCGTTTTAGTCTACGATAGTTTTAGATACGATAGATTCATACCGTAAAATTCGTAAATAAAAAACAATTTAATCGAACTAAGTTTCCATAACAACACCATACATCATTCTCCAATTCTTTGAATCTAAAAGAACTCGTATATATTACAACAGGTGGTTTCAAGACAATCAAGGTTCTATATCATATTCAAGCCAAATAAATTTGAGCGTTACAACACAGACATAGAGCTTAAAATTGTGTAGTGAAATTTCAGTATAGCTTGGATATAAATTTGGTAAAGTTTCGACATGTTTACTGGTAGGTTGGGGCCTGGGGTAGTCCACTGAATTTCAATTTGAAAATATCTTGAAATTACTTGTTTAGTCCCAGCATTCTTTGTGATGGTATACTGTTGGAATAGTAAACAAACAACATATAGGTAGCTGTAGAAAGTTAAAACATTTACAACAAATTGGAAAACGGCTTCTATCTTGCTAATTCAATTTATCTCTGAAACAAATTATAAGTTCAGCAGTTTTATAGTTATTAATGTATCAAAACTTAGATACTTTATAGGAAAATAATATTTAAAAAAATGTGATTACGCTCACACACATAACCTAAAACGAAGAACCAAAAATCTACTTACAGCTTCCCTAAATATTATGTTTAATTACTTTCATTGCAAAATTATCATAAGAAAGAGCGACAAAATATAAATTTGCTACAATAACAAACCAGTTTATGAAGGGTGTAAAAGTATACATGCAAAACCAAACAACAAAGTTTGTATGTATTTGACCCAGAATTTGTTAATAATCGATTGTGTCCTTTGAGACGTTAAAAGTAGCTATGAGTGTGTGTGTATGTTCACTATTTATTATGTCTGCGTGTATTCAAAATGTTTCTTTCAAACGATTCCAAAAAAGATGGAGGTTCATAATTGGACTATATTTTATTTGGTCTATTAACTCAGAGCTTTCAGCTGGGTGAACTGATTTGGATGATTCTTTTTGCTGCAGTTGCCTTCCAGTTTTTTTTTTTTAATTTTGCATTTTTATAATATTGTACAATTTGTCTAGTCTTAAAAAAATGACAATGAAATAATGTTTCTTATGTCCACTAAAAATTCAAAAAGTAAAAACATTATATTATTTCTCTCCATCTTTCACAATTACTAGAGCAACGCAACCTTCACTTTAAACGCAAATACGACAGATAACTCTGTAATTAAAATTTTCTTTTCAAACGAAATGTCAAAGGTGAGCATAATTAATAACATTTAAAAAAAACATTCAGAGCTGAACACCTACAGCTTAAGCAGAAACGATGTATGGAAAAAATATAGTTTGTTAAAACTATAATAGTTAGTAAAAAGAAACCCGCTTTAATAAGACGAAATTATTGTAATATCACCGATTCAAAGTACACAGTTCAAATAAAATACGTTTCTTTAAAGTGGTTAAAAATCAAGTTTATTAGAGTCGATTACATACAAACATATAGCCTAGGTATAGGTGAAATACGCATTGCTTCTATCTCATGAGACTAACATAATATATGAAATAGGGAAAATACATGCATACACGTGTTTTGTACTGCATTTTTGGCGGGTCTCCATGAATATGAGTCGCCATAGACTGTATTTATTCGAAGGTCTCAATTATGAGCATTCTTTTATCTACACTAACATTGTAGAGTTTTGAGAGATTTCCATTATGTAGGTCTGTTTCTTGGGTAGGCTCAAAAACTGTTCAATCGAATATGAAAATTCTTTCAATACAAAACTACATACTTCTGAAAAAATTCTTCAGTTTTTTTTACCTAGTTCTACACTGACGCAATGATTATATTATGATTCTTTACGACAATAAAGTTCCTATTTACTCATTTTATTTAATAATATACTGAATACTACTTTGCTCTAATATGTGGATATTTTTACATCTGATCTCTCCAAGAATAGCGAGTATTATCGTCCTTTTGGGATCAATTTTCCAACTATTGGAAGTAAACTTTTATTTTATTGCACAAGTACTTACAAGTGTCATCAATATATACCTCGATGGAGTCAGGAAACTACGGTGTTATTCGCTTGAATAACTTTTCCATTGAAGTATACTAATATATTATAACAACAATAAACCTCAGCTGCTCAAAGCATTTCTATCTACTTTAATCGATTAGAAATTGAAGCTCTTTAACGGATTTTAAACGCGATTTATTCGTTATATTATTCCAGTACCAAGTGTGCGAAACATC
Organism: Colias eurytheme; assembly: GCA_907164685.1. Lineage (NCBI taxonomy): Eukaryota > Metazoa > Arthropoda > Insecta > Lepidoptera > Pieridae > Colias > Colias eurytheme. The sequence goes on along the minus strand of CAJQZN010039550.1, from coordinate 71,782 downwards.
GGGTTAATAATATGATGAAGAAATCGCGTTTAAAATCCGTTAGTCTTTAATTGCTAAATATTATTAAATAAAACACAAGAAAATACTTATTAATGGCCAATTAGATATAAGTATTCATGTCCATAGATAGGATAATGATATACTGTTGCTGAAGTTGGCAGATCATGGATATTGTGTGGATATGGTCCGTTTTTGCTCAAGCTGTTTTCAAATTAAAGTAAAGTAAATAAATAGATAGATTTACAGCTACGAGAAAATCTCTACATCTACTATGCAAATATTTTGTGTCCCAAAGTTGGCAGGGTGCCAAGGTATTCCACGTGTTAAGGGCTGAGGTTTGGACATTTATTGCCTTAATCTTTTTATTTTTAATTGTCGTTAATGGCCAGTTGGGTGGATAACGTGGTTGAAGATTTTTCTAGAATGTTTTTAGAATTTGATTTGTTTGCGGTGGCCGGTGAGAATGTGATTACATGAGAGATTACAAAGGCTAGTTTTAATATATATATATTTTTATTATTCGAGTGATAATAAATATTAAATGATATTCATTTGTTGGTTTCACTTTATCTTCTACTAGCTGTTCTGTTCCTGTTGGCCTTAGCGTGATGATATAAAGTATAATTAGCCTATAGCCATCCTCGAAAAATGGGTTATCTAACACCGACAGAATTTTTCAAATCGGAATAGTAGTTCCTGAGATTAGCGCGTTCAAATATAGATAGAAATTTTATTTTATTTATTTATTTACAACTAAACAGACTTACATACTAGAACATACAAAAATAAAAGCAAGGAGCAGTTTAGTGTATTTGGCGGCCTTATCACTTAGAAGTGATCTCTTCCAGGCAACCAGGGCAGAAGGTAATCAGCTTAATTAAGTTTTTTAAATTTTTACTTAGGGGATAAATTTTAATTTAGTTTACATATGTACCTACTACCTACTTTCCCGCATATAATTTGTACCTAGTGAGATGTATTTACATGTATTGCAATGTATTTATATGTATTTACATGAGATATTATTTACATTAGACAAATTATGTTTATCCTTGAAATGAAAAAAAAATTGTTTTGTAAAATTAACTGAAGTCCAACTCAATCCGTTTTAAATATTACGAAATAAACTAAATTGGATATCGTTTGATCGTCACTGCGAAATTTTATTTATATTTTGTAAATCAATATGTAAATTGAATTACAACTTTTTGTGCCCAATTTTTGCGCAAACTCTTCTATTAAAGGCCGTACGGCGTACAATTACAAATCCTATATTGACCAATTTATTTATTTAAATTATACAAGAAATATAACAGGATTGATTCAACATCAGCAGTTTGTTATGAATATCCATTAAAAATATGACGCTTTACAAATTAGCTTGTGGCATTTATGTGGTGTTGAATAAACATTCTTTCTATTTTAGTTAATGCAATACCTAAAAATTGAAGAATTGCCTTTACTCCCCAATTCCATACTACATTATTTTATAATTCCGCGCAATTACAAAATTTTCCGCCAAAACGTAACTCGAGAACAGATTGTAAATCTTTAAAAAGTCAAACGTGCGTAGGTGACAGGTGCGTATTGCCATGCACAAAATATATCTTAATGCTGTACGTGGGAGTGAAATTAGGAGCGGTTTAGTACGTGCTACGAATGTTGTTTCCTTTATATTTTGTCTAACTCTGGTTCTTTGGTAACCAACTGTTGTATGTAAATTGCAGGGATTCGAGCTCTCGTTGAAATATAATAAGATAAATAATCGTCTCAACGAGAAGGTTTGTCGAATGTATGTTGGAACATTTGAATCACTTCTATGTACCTAAATAAGTGACACAGATATTATAATAATTTTAGGCCATAAAATTAACACGATAAGGAGCAATTACTTGGATACAATAACTGTATGCATATGGTCTGTATCTCATAATATGGAGCTTTAGCAAATAACTAGGTCTAGACGACATTGAAAAACTGCGTCAAGGCTTTTGATCTAAAAATATAACTCAAAATTTAAGAATACTGTCTAGAACTGAACTTTATGGCTATTGTTATGCTATTCTTGCCTTAATAAATAACTTCTTAAATAATCTCATAACTTGGAAACAAACTATAAAAATATCTACATTGCATAATTAATATTGTGAGAACTACTTTCAAGCAACGTACAAACGTAAATTTTTGTTGCTCCAAGTTCCGAGGTTACAATATTATTATATTCTTGTATCAAGAAAGATATGTTGTCTGTATTCTTTCTATCGAATACTCGTAAGCCCGCCAACACGCAAACACATCGTTTTGAAATTAGAACCTTTTTGGAACGTGGCTGGAAATTTTTATAAGTACGCTATTTAAAAACAAAGAGAAAGCGCGGGAATGTGGACGTTCCGTTTTGACAGAATGGAATTAAAAGTTAAAGTAAAAGTAGTTAAAGTGAGTTACGCCAGATGCTCTTTGCTCTTTGTATGATTAAAAGTACTTTAAATAGATCTATTGTTTTCAAAATATTGCTATGAATTTTAATACCATGATAACTTTATAATTACTGTTCATTGGATCGTCTTCTCTCTAATATTTTTGAGTGCTTTGGTTCAATAATATTTAAATACATTTTATTAGGAAATATTTCATAATTAATATGTGTTATAATATCATATTATTATTACAGACTACCACTTTAATTTATCCTAAATATGGCTAAGAAACATCTTAAAAAAATCATCATAAACGCACTTCAAACCGTTTGCTCCTTTGTGAGCTAAGTTACCGACGGACAGATCAATGTGAGTTAAGATACCGAAAGACATAGATCCATTTCCAAAAAATCCCTTACATCAACGCTTTATTTAGGTACTTCACCATAATGTTCCCCAAATACATCATAGGTACATGTTCTAAATAAAACCTCCTTACGTGTGTCGAATAGAACACCTTTGCATCCGGCCGCAAACCGAAAAAAAAAGAATATAACTTTGACATAAACTTTTGACAGGCGGGAATTGACAGCCCGCCAAATTTAGCTTATATGGGTAGCGTAGTGAATTGAAATGAGTTATTTATTACTCACGTTCGACATATCCAGTGGATCTTTGAATATTTTATTCCTTTCCAGTTATTTGATACAAGGTTTATGTGATATTCATCAATTTGTTTTGATATCTTACAATCGTCGCTATTTTGTGACACAAATATTTTAACTTGATTTTCTTGAAGATTGTTCTATTATAGAAAATGGATACGTGTTTTAATTGCTAATATTAGTTCAAGAGGAATAAAAGTTTGAGATCCACTGTAGTTAAAACCTATTTATAATTTCAACCATGATGATTGTTCCTTTAACTCCTAGTAGTCCTGTCTCAGTAAACTTTTACCAGTCACGTCAATTTTGGGCTTTCACTTTGGCTTCTTGGCACGATTTTTTCAACCATACCTGTAGTTTATTTATAGTAGTATCCCTTGCATATACGTATATTTCAAAAAACTCATTTTTTATAAATAACTGTAGAGAATATTTTCATAATTCATACACACTTACACCGTTAAACTTAAAAAGAAAACCTTATCAACTTATCATACTAGAACGATAAATAAATTTCCAAGCATTTCGCTAACATACAAACTAAATTCCCATTTGACACATACGCACATCAATCAACGCTTGCACCTGTCACGTCACTAGATATAAATCAATTACTAGACATTTCAACTGACACTATTTAACATATTGTTTGTTTGTAGGAAATAGGTTCAAAGGATTTAATCTATACTAATATTATACAGCTGAAGAATTTGCTTGTTTGTTTGAACGCGCTAATCTCAGGAACTACTGGTCCGATTTGAAAAATTCTTTCGGTGTTAGATAGCCCATTTATCGAGGTAGGCTATATGCTAATTATATCATTACGCTAAGACCAACAGGAGCGGAGCCACGCGGGTGAAACCCCGAAGCGCTGCAGCTAGTGTATTTATAAAGTTACTTTTAACCAGATTTTGGAAATTCTAAGCGGTCTAATTACGGAAAATCAAACATTTTCATATTGTTTTTTTCATATATCAATCTAAATAATATACTTACCTCGATAACCACGCTATCTATTGGTGAAAACAGTATGAAATATTTTGTAATAGTTTCTGAGTTTGCCAGCACCGGTGCTTTAGTTTTAGTAGTAGATAGACAGACTTTGATTTAATAGGTAATATTAAACTATTGTTACTTTTACTGATGTTCTTGAGACATTTAAAGATAAAATAACTTGAAATCATGTAGATACCTACTGATTATTATTTCATATTTAATCATTACCATACAAAAGCATCAATAGCAACGATTATTTTGCATTCATTATCGTATAACAAATTGGTTCACGATCCGATTTAAAAATGCATCATACGACACGATATATCGTGCCGATAAAATGAAATCCAGATATTTCCCCTGTGCTTCTAAGCTACACGGTTCTTAAAATAAAATTAATAAAATATTGAAGCAAGCATAAGCTAGAGAGAATCTTTCTGAAAATATTTAATCAGGAAATGCAAGTTAGACGTTCGCTAATATTATGGATTGCATTATTCACTGCAAAGTTTCTCGAGTTTTCTTTAAAAATATGTATTATTCTTACATATGAGATTTTGTTGGATCAAATTGTTTGAAACTTCGTAAATCTTTCATTCTTCAATTTATACCCAGGTGGTTACATCTCTGTTATTTTATTTATAAATATGCATTTTCTGTAAAATTAATGTGAAAATTCAATGGTTATATTATCAAGAGCCGTATTTGTCAAAATAGGCTCTTAAACACCTCTTAAAGTACAGATTAACAAACATTTTTTAATTATTATATAACTATAACATTAGTGAAAGACACTCTTCATAAACAATTCCATTATAAATGCATTTAATTCTAAAATTTCCATTCCATTTCCATTTTATAAAAGCAAAATGAAACTTTTTCTTACAGCCAAAAGTAATTAGTCACGAATCTACTACACTTGTATGGAACGTTCCTAAGTGCACATATTTACCGTCAAAATTGGAGACGTGAGGAGCTCATGGAATTTTTAATGCTATTATGTTGATACATTCAATTTAGTAACAGACGGTGAAGAGAGCTTCGAAGTTATACATGCGTACTTTGGAATGCTCCACTAAATCTGAAATATTGGCCTATACCTTATTTAGCAAATGAATAATAAAGATGCAATATAAACTAATAAAGTTGAAGAGTTTTATTTGGTTGAACACACTAATCTCAGGAACTACTGGTTGGAATTAAAAATGCTTTTTGTGTTGGACAGTACATTCATAGAGGAGGACTGAACTGGCTCTATTACATCATCACGAAGAGTGTAGCAGCAATGAAAAATGTTGTAGAAGCGGGAAAAATACTCATTTTGATTACTATCAAATAGGTGAATCATAAGGGAAAAATACTACTGTATTTTTTCTGGTATTGTATTTTTTCCTGGTTCTGCAAGTAAAAGTTATATGGTACTACTATATAATGCTATAAATTTGCGTACTTATCGTAGCAAATATTGCCCTTATTATAACTGGTAGGTGTGGTTGACTTTATACTAGCTCTACATCAGTCAGATAGTCAGATAGTCATATAATATCATACATCTAAGAACCACGTGCTCCACGCTTTACTACCCACACTAATAGAATAGCATTTTTTGTACCTACCTAGATTAATGTAAAGCGAAAAACGCTCGCAAAACTTCCAAAAACGATACAAGAGCTATAAAATGTTAAACGAATAAAGAAAAACATTCTGACACAAGATAAAAATCCTAAACGACTTCCACCTGAGTGTGCCCGATACTCCTGCAGTTCCCGGATTACGAAGGGGAATCTAATTACAGTCGTATTCTAAATGGGGCTATCAAAAAACCGTTAACTTGAGGGCTTGTTGTTTCTCCGGATGTATTTATGGCCATTTTTGTGTTTCACCAAGGCGGAATTCTGTGAAGTTAAATATCTTAAATTGGTGGTAAATCAAAATAATGTACAATAACTGCACGGTCCCTTTCACTTTTTAATGCTTTTTGTGTTATTTTATATTTTAAGGAATGGTCTATAATAAGTAACTGGAGAATATGGATAGGAAAAAAGTTTGCCATCCTTTTTGTTTTCTGGTTTATCATGATGTCCGAAAAGATAAAAATATTGTAGTGCAGTCCAGTTTCTCATTATATTTGGTGCAATTGTGTTTGATATAGCATTAACATCACACCCCTTTACATTATTCTAATAGAACTTTAAAGTAGAAAGAAACAATTAAATTTAAACTCCCACCAGAGACAGATATAAATGGCCGACAGCAAAAACTCCTTCAAACTTTACACCAAGCATTTCTTGCCAATTTAACGGTAACTTTGGATTTTTTGTTAAAAAACTTTGCCGAGTTTACAGGGAATTAATTGCTTGTCTGTTGAAGACTGCGCTCTGACTGGCTTACTGCCAATTGGCCTGCTTGTTTATATTATTATTATTTAACCGGAAGGTGATTTAAGGCTTCACTATAGGTGTGAAAACGAATCGATCCAAAATTCTATATTTTTTAAGCAAGGCGATATAATACTCGATGTAAAGTTGCGAATAAATCTTAATTATGTCAGGAGTTTTCATTTTCAAAAAATGTTTTGTACAGGTTTTTGGTTAATCATTTGTTTGGCGAAACGAACAAAAAAATTAAACAAATTAAGTAAATTCAATTCAAAATATTTAAATCGCCGCTATCGTTCACACAAACATATAAATAAATAGCTATTATAATTCAATTACTATTGAAGTTCTGTGAACTTAATCGATCCACGATAAACGTGACCTATTTTTACCAAAGGACTCCGCAACCCACGTAAAAATAGCTAATGAAACAAAGATACGTTTCCCAGAGTCGATAAAAGCTATCAAGGACCAGATTCTTGGAAAATTGAAGTTAAATAGCAAACAAACGATATTGATGTTTACTTTTAGTTCAATGGAGTTGAGACGTGTTACACTCTGTCTACAAATCGTCTAGCGTAAAAAATTGAACTTTAGAATTAAGATCATCAGGTAGAAGTACTGTTTTAATATTATACTTTGTATATATTAAATATTCTACACACATCAATAGTAAACTTTCCTAATAAAATAGGCATGTCATGTCACCTCAGAATCAATGAAGTTTTGTTCATAGCGTGTTGGTGATTTTGGTAATTAGTATTAACACTTAATTAATAGAAACAATTAAAATTATATATTACTAGCGGTCCGCCCCGGCTTCGCCCGTGGTACATATTTCGCAATAAAAAGTGGCCTATGTCCTTTCTCGGGTATCAAAATATCTCTATACCAAATTTCATGCAAATTGGTTCAGTAGTTAAGGCGTGATTGAGTAACATACAGACAGACAGAGTTACTTTCGCATTTATAATATTATAGTATGGATGTGCTATTTATTAAATAGGTTTGAAGTTGGTGCCGAACATAATAAGCACTTAGTATTAAGCCCGTGCACCGACATCAAACCTTTTTAATAAATAGCACATATAAATAATATGTAGTAAATAATAATGTCAAATCTTTTTTATGGTACGGGAGCTATTAACGTTTTAAAAAAGTCATTTTAGTATAGTTGGGTTTTTGATATACTGTTTCTCTTGCTATTTCGGTTAGAGTCCGCGCTGTCTGGCTGGCGGTAGTGGTTGCGTTTATTAGTGCGCACAGGAAAATATCCGTAATTTAAAGTCATTTATTAACGCGTAATTTGTAATCTTTTGCCTTTAGATAGATCCATCAGACATAAATTTGTTATTGCAAGATGTCTTTTCGTTGTTAAATAGGTGCCATACGCAATTTTTTATTTCAAAATCATTAAAATGTCATCGAAATAAGTGAAATTACATCAATGCGATTATAGCTTTTTTGAAAACTAAGCCTCCGTGCGATTAGAGCTTTTTGTGAAAATTAAGCTCTCCGTGCGATTAGAGCTTTTTTGTGAAAATTTAGCTTTCCGTGCGAATAGAGCTTTTTGTGAAAATTAAGCTCTCCGTGCGATTAGAGCTTTTTGTGAAAATTAAGCTCTCCATGTGATTAGAGCTTTTTGTGAAAATTAAGCTCTCCGTGCGATTAGTTTTTTGTGAAAATTAAGCTCTCCGTGCTATGGGAGCTTTTTGTGAAAATTAAGCTCTCCGTGCGATGAGTTTTTTTGTGAAAATTAAGCTCTCCGTGCGATTAGAGCTTTTTGTGAAAATTAAGCTCTCCATGCGATTAGAGCTTTTTGTGAAAATTAAGCTCTCCGTGCGATTAGAGCTTTTTGTGAAAATTAAGCTCTCCGTGCGATTAGAGCTTTTTGTGAAAATTAAGCTTTCCGTGCGATTAGAGCTTAATGAGAAAAATTAAGCTCTCCGTGCGATGAAAGTTTTTTGTGAAAATAAAGCTCCGCGCGATTAGAGTTTTTTTGTGAAAATTAAGCTTTCCGTGCGAATAGAGCTTTTTGTGAAAATAAAGCTCTCCATGGGATTAGAGCTCTTTGTGAAAATTAAGCTCTTCGTGCGATTAGAGCTTTTTGTGAAAATTAAGCTTTCCGTGCGATATGAGCTTTTTGTGAAAATTAAGCTCTCCATGCGATTAGAGCTTTTTGTGAAAATTAAGCTCTCCGTGCGATTAGAGCTTTTTGTGAAAATTAAGCTCCGTGCGATTAGAGCCTTTAATGAAAATTAAGCTCTCCATGCGATTAGTTTTAGTGAATATTAAGCTTTCCGTGCGATTAGAGCTTTTTATGAAAATTAAGCTCTCCATGTGATTAGAGCTTCTTGTGAAAATTAAGCTCTCTGTGTGATTAGAGCTTCTTGTGAAAATTAAGCTTTCCGTGTGATTAGAGCTTTTTGTGAAAATTGAGCTTTCCGCGCGAATAGAGTTTTTTGTGAATATAAAGCTTTCCGTGCGATTAGAGCTTTGTATGAAAATTTAGCTCTCCATGCAATTAGAGCTTTTTTGTGAAAATTAAGCTCTCCGTGCGATTAGAGCTTTTTGTGAAAATTAAGCTTTCCTTGCGATTAGAGCTTTTTGCGAAAATTAAGCTCTCCGTGTGATTAGAGCTTTTTGTGAAAATTAAGCTTTCCGTGCGATTAAAGCTTTTTGTGAAAATTAAGCTCTCCGTGCGATGAGAGTTTTTTTGTGAAAATTAAGCTCTCCGTGCGATTAGAGCTTTTTTGTGAAAATTTAGCTTTCCGTGCGATTAGAGCCTTTAATGAAAATTAAGCTCTCCATGCGATTTTATGCGGTTATCAATTCGACCGGTATATTTTTTTTTATGTATGTACACCGATTACTCCGAGGTTTCTGAACTGATTTACGTGATTCTTTTTTGTTTTTTTTTTTTTTTTTTTATTTTTTTAAAAGGCACCCGTCATCACAGGGTGTTCGCGCCACCTCTGGATTATAGTCCAGAGACTTTTTTTGCTTTTTTTTTTTTTGTTCAATTTTTAGAAATATTAACATACTGGTAACATATAAATATAAATAATGTACAATTAAAATTATAAGAACTTAAATTAAATTACAATATAAAATAGAATCAAAATTATTAAGTGAAAATTCAATAAAAACACGGCACAAAAACACTCAACTTAATCCTATACTTATCACAGTTAAACTAATATCACACACTATTTCTTTGGTTAACTACGACTACAATATGCTTACAATATTGTAAGAACGCATCCCTACACTTATCCCCCAGGGCAGAAGGCAGATTCTCACCCGTCATCGCCATGCCCAATCTTTGTTCAATAGCATATCTATTGCTTGCAAAAATTGGGCACTCGAGTAACAGGTGAGGAACCGTCTCCTCAACTCCAGGCTGACATAGACACGACGGATTATCCTTCAGCTTGAATCTGTTCAAGTAGAAGGCGAATCCGCCGTGACCAGTCAGTACTTGTGTGGTGTGGTGTGTGATGTTTATTTTCCCGACTACCTTGTATGCAGCAGCAGCGCTTGGGAAAAAGAGCTTCGTGACTCCGGCCGTTCCTCCTACATCGTATCTCCTATCCCATTCGCTGATCGTATCCTGTCTCAAAATACGCTTGACGAATGAAACAGGACACAGATCGTAATCCGGTTTCCTCCTCAACCCCAGAGCGGCCTCCTTGGCTAACTCGTCTGCCCGTTCGTTCCCCTTAAGCCCCGCGTGCGCCTTAATCCAAAACAGGGAGACCTCCCGCCTCTGCAATGCAGCGTTTCGGAGGGCCGCCCGTGTTTGCACAGCCAGGGGAGATTCTTTTTTTGTTCGATGCGGGATGGTGTCGAATTGGTCCCATAATTTTTTTTTCGGATAGGCCCAGTAGTTTTTATTTTATGAGCATTTTTGTCTGTACTCGATGACTAAGTTGATATGTAGCAAGTAACTTTGATTCACTTCCCGGTAACCGATTGAGCTGAAATTTTGAATACGTATGTAAATTTGATAGCGATGAAACATTATCATGACATGAAGCTGATTTGATGATGGAATCGGAAGGTGGCCATAGGAACTCAGTAATATATTGACTCAACTGTATCGAGTTTGGGCTCGTTTGATTCGTGTTGAAAAATACACTAAAAAGTATTAAATAAAAATAACTGCGTTAAAAACAACCGACTTCAAAAACGGAAAAGTTTCTTACTTTTCCGTTTTTGAAGTCGGTCGGTCGGTTGGAATAAAAAAGATTTGATATTATTCACTACTACATAATATTATTGTACATATTTCGCAATAAAAAGTGGCCTATGTCCTTTCTCGGGTATCAAAATATCTCTATACCAAATTTCATGCAAATTGGTTCAGTAGTTAAGGCGTGATTGAGTAACAGACAGACAGACAGAGTTACTTTCGCATTTATAATATTAGTATGGATATAGGTATTTTTATAGTTTCTTAGTAATGTTCGAAAATTCCTTTTAATGAAAAGCTCTATACAAATAGTATCAACGAACTGAAAGTAAACTTCATACTTCATATAAGGTCGTAAGGAAACCTAATAAAAAGAAAAGCTGGAAAAATCAATGAAAATAATTGTAATGGTATAAAGGAACAGTTTACATCCATTAACCTTATAGAACACTAACACTAGTATTAACAAATCCCTTACATTTTCACTGAAATTTAGGCCTCACATTCACATGAAGGCAATTAGCCTGAATTTCATACTTGAACACATGTGATCGATCTCTGATGACCGTAATCGAATTTATTTGATATTATTCCGAAACCAGCAAATATCTGGGTCCAGAATTGATATCAAAATTGGCTATTAATACTGATGATTGATTTTCGATGTAATAACGCAGCCTTGTAGGCCTTGTAATGGTACATTGATAGGTTGTGTAACTAACATGTTTTGTACTGACCGAAAAATATTACATTCCATCAGATTTTGATAAGTGTTTCTGTATATTATCACGTTTTGTGCTGACCGAAAAATTAGCCATGTTGTTATATTTAAATAGATTGACCACCAATTTGATTTGATAGTAACCGATAAACTAAGCAAACATGAAAATGAACTTACCTTACCAATAATACCAATGTCCATTAACATCCTAACATTAAAATGTATTTATGTAAACGCAGATCTACACTATTATATTCTACTAGCGGTCCGCCCCGGCTTCGCCCGTGGTACATGTTTACGTTTTCTCTACATAAGAACCATCCTCGTACTTCAAGGAATATAATAAAAAAACAATTATCGAAATCGGTTCAGCCGTTCTCGAGTTATGCGCTTACCAACACATTTTGCGATTCATTTTTATATATAAAGAGATAAGACTAGCGGTCCGCCCCGGCTTCGCCCGTGGTACATATTTACGTTTTCTCTACATAAGAACCATCCTCGTACTTCAAGGAATATAATAAAAAAAGAATTATCGAAATCGGTTCAGCCGTTCTCAAGTTATGCGCTTACCAACACATTTTGGGATTCATTTTTATATTATAGAAGATTACATACCTTTCATAGTCAAGCTTCCAAAAATCATCCTCATTTATCGTCCAACCAACTTTATCAATAAAACACCACCTGGAACAAAAAACGTCCAGGAACCCAAACATAACTCATAAGTCAGGAATATTACCACAGTTATAGGCCATAACTTCTTAAAACCGAGAAAAGCACTGTCAGCGTCAAATCCATCAACATTCAATGGGGGGGTATTACCATAATGTCATTTATCATTCCCAAACTCGAACCTTGATTTGCATAATGGCTACCATAGTTCAGATATCGATTGTATTCCGATTGACTTTTTATCGCATGCTCTGGATATTTCCGTGGTTTTATAATAGGCACCTTTCATTATGGAGGACGGATTCAAAATGTTCCTGGTTTGTGTGGTCGTTATATAAAATTTATTTGAGTCAGAAAACTCCGTGACTTCCTAACATTATAAATGATATTAAAAGTTTTTGTGTATATGCATCAAATTATTAATTCATTGAAAGTAAAAGCAAAAGGAAATTATTTGTAACCTGTTAAATATACAACTAATATTTTTTCGTACAACAATTTAAATTGAAAGAGTTGGGCTGTTGTCGCTGTTCAATTAAATCTGATTCCTTGATATCTTGACGTCTTCTGTTACAGTACAGTGAAGCAAATTAAAGTTGATTTAAAACGTATCTTTTATTAACAATTATACAACGATTATCCTATATTGTATGAATTCTAAAATTACACATTCAAATGAACAGAAATTTAAATATAATAATATGTACATCGTAATAAACAACGTACTTACTTAAGGCAGTAATTGTATCCTTCCAAACTTTCCAAACACAAAATCAAATGCAAAATCTAATTCCACGCAATCTATACTAATATTATAAAGCTGAAGAGTTTGTTTGTTTGTTTGTTTGTTTGTTTGTTTGAACGCGCTAATCTCTGGAACTACTGGTCCGATTTGAAAAATTCTTTCGGTGTTAGATAGCTCATTTATCGAGGAAGGCTATAGGCTATATACCATCACGCTACGACCAACAGGAGAGGAGCCACGGGGGGAAACCACGCGGAGCGGCTAGTGTTACATAAAACGTAACAAAGGATTTCAAATTAACTTCAGTAATAGTAAAGCCGTAAGAAGTTTAATTTGCACTAATTAAAAAGGCGTCAGCTCGTCAATTAAGTAAAAACTGCCAATTTCCAAGCGTGAACCATTAAGGTAATTAATTGCCAATTATAACATCATCCTGCCCGTGATCAAAGTCATGAGGCTTATGGCACTTTCCATCAATCACTTTAACGACAGATCCACAGTTCCTCGTTGCGTAGGTATAGCAAAATATTGTTACAATTTGAAAGCTAACGTTATAAATTTTGTACAAACTTGCATAGTCTTAGTAATTAATTCTTATGTTAATTGTAACATAGGACGGATGAATATCTCCTATAACACAGGTTTTTTTCCTAGTATAGGAGACATTGTTCAAAATGTCACAATAAATGTGTAATATGTTTGTTTGATTGCAAATAAATGATTTGATTGATTGATTGAATTTGAAAGCGAAATAATTGGTTAGCTAGACTTTGAAACTTCTACTCTTAAGCGTCACGTAGCTGTGTCGGTGTCCTGAATTCGATCCTTCGAGTCTTAGTAAATTAAACACGTAAAGACAATTTGATCAGTCACTTCACACTCTATTTTATTGCAAAGAGATACGGACTTTTACATTTCGAAACCAAGTATATTTAAGGAAATGCATATTCAACAAATAATAGTAGTTTAAAAATGAGTCATGGCCTAATCCTGCCCTAAAATTATCTTAGAAAAAACTCATACTATAAAAAATAAACACAATTAAACAGATATCGCAACTATACGACCAGATTCCATTCATCCATCCATCCAGATTACTAATTACATTGCTTCTAGATTACAAAATGCCCTGAAACTAAAACCAATTTCCCTCCAAAAGATTCGCCAACAAACCACAAAGTCTGACAAAACCAATTAAAATGATTTGAAGCCATCAATTTTATTTCAACAACCACCTGTCGAATCGACGACATTCATCTTGAAGACATTAATCATTCCTCATAATGTACGTCCATCTTCGACTTCGCAACGTCAATTTAAATGATTGATATTACAATGTAGGCAGATACGGGTGTATTATGGTTTTGTTGTAAGAAAATGTGTATATCTTCACATAACTATATATACTTCTGTAGTGTCCTGTGAATAAAGATGTATTTTTGTTAGTTCAATGCAAATTCTGCCTAAAATAAGTTGGCCTAAACGTAGATTTTTCAGTAGATAAAAAAAATCTTTAACAAATTGAAACATCGAGTTTATATTTTAATTCATTTAAAAATATATAGAAACATATAATAACTTAAAGTATCTAATAAACTAATAAATCTCTAAGACTATATTATTTTTATTGTATTAATAATAATTAAAGTCCTTTTCTGAATCAAAATATAATAATTATAGACATTTAGTAAGGTTTAATGATTCCAAAGTAAATGTTATTTATACGAAATCACATCTACTGTAATTATATTAATTTCGGAATGTTTTGTGATATAAATACAATAAAGATATCCCATTTTCTCGGAAAACACAATAATTCCTCTCATGAAGTATGTTTTCATTGTATTTCTATAATAGAATAACCGCACATTGTGGGTAAGAATATTTCTGCTACCGAAATTATTACACAAAATGTTTTATTTTTGCAATTAAGGTATTGAAGATAAGAAAATAATAAAAATAATGAGAGCAAATGCAGTTAGCTGTTAATTATATTATGATAAATAATAATTGAATATAAACTTGTTTGACTATTTTTTTGTAGAAGTAGATCGAAAAGATCGCCTCATACTTAGATGATTTTGTATCGACTCTACCACTAATTTTTATAAAAAGAGCACAATCTCTGTAGCCAATTTCACATGTTATAATACTAATTGTAACATTACTTCTATGAAAGTTTATATATGACGAATTCTATGAAGGCTCTTCAATATCCGCTCATCTGTATTCGAATAATTTTAATAAAAAGAAAATATCGTTATTGTTAATGCTAGAAGATACGATTAGACATTGGTCCGCATTTAACAGAACACAAAAATTGAATTATTACCAAATCTAGTTCGATGAAAGCTCACGTTTTCTTTATTGTTACAGGCTCACCAAAAGACTGAAAAGCAATAAGAGTTATGGACACACGACGATACAATTACAAAGCAAACATAACATAATGTGAAGAGATGACCACTCCTCACACGACGAGCCCGCACCTATACCCGTCTAAGCGACCGCCTGACACCGGAAAAATATCCAACCATGCCAACAAGACGAAAGATCCCAGCGAGCTTATGATGCTGGTAGACGATTTTAGCGACTATTTCTATGGCAATACGAGTCATGACTTCAGCGGGCACAATGAAACTCTAGAAGTCCTGAACGATGTGTATTCGAACTGCACTTTCAATGGGACATTTAATATTTCGTGTTTCGGGAAGGTGGATGTGGTCCCGCAGTACAATCTGTGGGCGTTGTTGCTATTGATTTTTCCATTTTTTACTCTATTCGGTAATGTGCTAGTGATAATGAGTGTGGTGCGCGAACGAACGCTCCAAACTGTGACCAATTATTTTATAGTGAGTCTGGCGGTTGCTGACCTGTTAGTGGCGGTCGTGGTGATGCCGTTTGGGGTTTATTATTTGGTAAGTCTTATGCGTAAGATTGAGATTCAGGTTTTTATGTATGCAGGACTGCAGTAAGGGCGAGAGTAGCTGTTAACTATTTCGTTGATATAATATATGAACAATGAAGTGTTACAGAAAAATTAGGATAGATAAAAAAAAATATAATGATAAACATCTTTATCATAATATATTTTAAATGTCGTGAACTACATTGATAGTTAGCGACTTAACACTTGCCAACACTGTTAATGCTATAGTTACTTGCTGCAGTCACTAAGGATTACAGGTATACGACTTAAAACATTTATTTGTTCAAGAGGCCAATGTTTTTTGAAGATTGCTTTTAAAATACCTCAAAAGCTACCTTTACCACAGATAAAAATACACTTTCCCAGAACAAACAAGCCGTGTTTCGTTTCATTACATCCCTTCGAAGGCGAAATTAGATCTGAGGGTTTTTTCCTTTTGTCCATACGAACTCAAAGGTTCGAGAGTTTATCGTGAAGGGCTCTCGAAGCCCAACTTTTGCTCTTAACTCTTTAGTATTACCGCTAAAGATTGATTTATTAGCCATTTAAATGGGTAATTACCTCTTTCGGTCAAGTCTTTTTTCAAGGAAGATTCTTTGATCAGAAATACTTTTAAGCTAAATTGAAACAAAAAATAAACTGTATTTAATCATTTTTTTTTATTATAAATTTTATTACAGCACTCGCTCCACACGTGACTTCTCCTGCGTGGTGTCAAAATAAAAACTACATAATAGAATTATATTATCTGTAGTTATACGTTACCATACGAGTGTCAATGTGTGGGTTTTCAAGCGTAGAGCACCCTCTAAGGAAGCGTTCAATCTTTGGCTGTATCTTAGCTAACCATCATACCATCTGGGCAGATTGTGGTGAAGCGCTTCCATATTACTACATAGTATAAAACAAACTCACTTTATAAGTCCCTATGTATGCTTATATCTATAAAACTACGCAACGGATTTTGATGCGGTTTTTCTGTGATTCAAGGGAAAAATTATAGTAAATAATGTAGGTATTAGGTTTTAGACACTTTTAGATAAAGCGGGCGAAGCTGCGAGCGGAAAGCTAGTTTACAAAAAAAGTAGCCCTTATGCTTGGACCAACGCTACATATTTTGCTTCCCGCGCCGCGCTGTCTCACTGTAAGCGCTTAATGGCGTTGCATTCAGGACAATCTTATCGTAATATCTTTTAAGCTGTCCGTCCAAATTACTTAGTGTTAAGACATAGTTCATCTTGATAAAATGATTAATAAACAAGTTTATTATTTTTGATGAGAATTGAATAAATGTTACCTATAATATGATGTTCATTATTAATGAGTATCCAATTTATTGGCTAGCTATTTTGGATTTCATCGTAATAAATTTGAATAAAATAAAGATGCTAATTTAGAAATTTTTTTAACCATTACAGAAAATAATATATATTTTCCCCCTTATTAAGCAAACTTTACTCTTCCTAACGAAATCGTAAGTATAGTAAGTATAATATCGAAAGTATCGAACAAATGTTTCGTCATGTAATACCAACACAAGAATACTAAAAGTAACTTTGCAATGTAAATGTGTTCAAATCGCTCAGAATATTAAAGCTATAAAGAATTCACAGAGCACTTTGAAATATGAAATATAGTGGGAACGTGACACGCTATAATTTACTTCATCACTATCATTCACGATTTAAAAGCGTTCAGAAATGTATGGCTTTCTAAAGGAAATTTATTTGGTATATCTTTGTAAATAAGGTTGGAGTGTCTGCTCCTTATGTTTTATTTTAAGTTTTCATTTTCATTTATATGAAAATATAGACAGTTAATGTATGAAAAACATCTTTGTACGCTTTCAGGCTGATTCAGTTCGGCTTGTTAGAAGAACAAGTTAGGTCTAGATAAATGCTTTTTTCAAATGACTTAAAGTGACCAACAACTTAAGAACTTTTTATTATTTCCAATATAAATTGAACGCATCAAAATATGATTAAATAAATAAATAAATATTTCAGGACAATTTTCACACACGGCACAATCTGATCCCATACTAAGCTTTCGCTTGTGTTATGGAAACCAGATGGCTGATAAACATACATATATATATATAATTTTTAACTAAATACTTATATATAGATAGTATGTATGATATAGATAATTATGTTCATCACACAAATATTTGCCAGGGTGGGGAATCGAACACGACCTCTGGCTTGGAAGGCAGGGCCAAGCCAACCGGTCAGTCAGTCGGATTATCATGAAATATAACTTTCTCCTTGTAACTGTAATAAAGCTCCTTTTTCATTATATCATTAACTAGCGGTCCGCCCCGGCTTCGCCCGTGGTACATATTTCTCAATAAAAGGTAGCCTATGTTCTTTCTCAGGGTCTAAAGATTATCTATGCCAAATTTCTTCAAAATCGGTCCAGTAGTTTATGCGTGAAAACCATACATACATACATACATACATACAAACCTTTCCTCTTTATAATATCAGTATAGATTACATAATATGTTAAAGGAAGCATTTACCACACATTATTTTGTTAGATGGATATTATTTCTACTGTACAATAAATAGCAAAACCATAAAGATGATGAAGAAATAATCGGTAAAGGTCAACCATTAATACTGGTTATTTTTATATCATGTATGTCACGTGTACTCTACGATATTATATTTTTGACAGGATATGGTGGTATATGAGTAATATTATGTTTCAGTCATGAATTTATGGGACTTATCTCTATTAATATTATAAACACTATGCTATAGATGTATTTTTTGAGGTGATTTAAGAATTGAGAATTTTTAAAGAATAGAAATTTTCGATCACCATGCGGGATTCGAACCCGCGTCATTCGCTTTGCCGCGGCCGGGGCGATCTCATCTAAGCAATCGAATTTCTTCTACTCTTTCAGTTTTATGGTTAAAGAATTCCTAATGAATTTCAGCATGAAGGTAAGGTATCGTGCAAGTGGGTGGGGCTGGACATAAACTATTCTCTGCAACGGAAATACCTAAAAGGGCTGAAATACAGTATAATTATAGTGAAATAACACCTATTCTTAGGTATTCCTTCAATTTACGGCTGATATACGATAGCGAAAGCGAAGTGGGCGGATATGTAGTTACCAACACAATTGTCCTAGATTTAATTTCTGCACATCGTAAATTCGTTCAAATTTGAATTTCCTACATTTGAAGTGACACTTAAGGCGCGTTGAGAGTAAAATTTCAAGGTCGCGTTATGGCAATATCAACACGTCATGGAGTAAGGCAACGATTTTGGTATCTTTGAATCTTGCCAAAGAAGTTTCACTTCTGACACATGTGCTCGGCACACACGCTCTTTTTTTGGTTTTATGATCTTTGAAACCATACCAATCAACCATCTACTTACCACTTATAAATGACCGATCCATACCTTAAATACAAGGATATATCGACGCCCCCCGCGAATAATCCGGTAATCGTAAAAGTGAAAATGTTCAGGAAAAATAAAAAACCATTTTTCCTTAATAACTCCATTAAACAACAAGTATCAGAGACTTTTAATATCGCATATGGAAGCTAATTTTTTCAGCTATCTGGTTATTTCAACAAAATTTAAGTAGTCCCAAGGGCTTCGTTATAATTTAGTTGGATGCATTTTACTATACTAGTGTAGGTCAAGCTCTGGTCAGTAATGTCACTTACGATATTGTTCGTGTAAATTTATATTTTCGACGGCAACAGTAAAATCTTGTTGCGCTAATATTCGTGTTATTTGTTTTGTATACTGAACATTTGTAAAAATCTATTATTTGGTTATTCGATTGTTTAACAGTAACGTACATTTTATTGTTATAACTATTACTGTTTATTCGAATAGTTTACTTAAGTATTATTTGATGATTATTATAGTATATTTTATGAAATACAGGACATTTTAGTAAATGAAACAACTTTGGATTGTTTCACAAAACACGATAGTTATTATTATTATAAAAAATAGACACTGCACTGAAGACACGACTATTACACATGATTACATAATCATGAAAATTATACTATGGTCCTATTACAGTTAAAAATTTAATCAGAATCCTCATCAGAACCTCACAAAATGCGAATCCACCGTGACCAGTCAGTACTTGTGTGGTGTGGTGTGTGATGTCTTTTTCCCGACTACCTTGTATGCAGCAGCAGCGCTTGGGAAAAAGCATTCCTCCTCCTATCCCATTCGCTGATCGTAGCCTGTCTCAAAATACGCTTGACGAATGAAACAGGACACAGATCGTAATCCGGTTTCCTCCTCAACCCCAGAGCGGCCTCCTTGGCTAACTCGTCTGCCCGTTCGTTCCCCGCCCTGCGTGCGCCTTAATTCAAAACAGGGAGACCTCCCGCCTCTGCAATGCAGCTTTTTGGAGGGCCGCCCGTGTTTGTACAGTCAGGGGATGAGAGGAACTTAGGGTAACCGCCTGGAGCGCCGATCTGGAGTCAACAAGGACACCGACCTTTGCCGCTCTACTCTTGCAAAGCTATGTCTACTGCTCTTTTGAGCGCTAGGAGCTCAGCCTGATAGACGGTACAATACGGTGGCAACGCAAGCTTAATGGCCTTTGTCTCGGCATCACCTTTCCATACGGAAAGGGCGGCTCCGACTAAACCCTCTATCTTGCTGCCGTCCGTATAGACCCTGTGGACGTGGCTGTTAACCACGTCAGCATAGGTGTCCTCATTTATCAAGCCGAGCCCCAGCTCTACCTGCTCTGCCGGATGTGGGTCCTCAATCGCAAGAGCCATTCGTTCCACCTCCCTGTCCCTCAACACCGCCGGGTGCAACACACCCCTCTTGATCTCATAAAGCCTCGAAGCTTCGAGTATCCTGAGGTCAAGAGGGAGAATCCCAGCCAACAGCATCGCAGAGTTCAGGGAGACAGTCCGATATGCTCTGCAGATCTTCTGGGCGAAACCCCGTTGAACGGTGTTAAGCCTCTTTTGGACCCCCATCTTTTCCGTAGTGGGTGCCCACGCTGCTGATGCATACAAGATAGTCGGTTCTATGACTGCGATATATATAGTCTTAACTACTTGGGGGTTAAGCCCCCAACTTACTCTAGCTGCTCTTGCTAATAGCTTATAACGGGCGATTGCCTTTTTGCAAACGCTCCCGACGTTTCGGTCAATGTCAGGCCGCCATCAATAGTAAGGCCCAGTATCTTAATACTTTCGAAATATTGGATGTCCACACTCCCCATTACAAGTCGTGGCATGTCAAATTTTAATTTTCGTGCCGAGAGCAGGGCACATGTCTTGTGTGGCGCGAATTTAGGTAACTTTCACACCTCTTCCACTCAGGTATCTGCTGATCACCCGCCTGACATTCCCCGGACACCCAACTTCGGCCAACCGCACCTTTATGACTGGCCACCAGGCGCTGTCGAAGGCTCCCTTTATGTCCAGAAATACCACAACAGAAATCTTCTTCTCCTCCCTCTTATTTCTGATGTGGCCCACCAGTCTATAGAGGGCGTCCTCGGTGCTCCTCTGTGGCATGAAGCCATACTGATGGGGGCTTATTGTGGGCAGCAGGTAGAGCCTGAGTCGGACGACCAGCAACTAATGAAGATGAAGATGAAGGTTTCGATGTGGTCTATTCTGATGCCTGCCTCGTTTATCTATCAAACTTTCATCTCTTTTAATTTTTCTAAGGCCGTGTAAATCATTTTCTCAGTAATAGAAAGAGTGTTTAAAAAAATACCTTGCATACTTGCACTCCATAATGAATGTATCTGGAAATCGATTTCTTAATAAAACCCCGAATAAGCCTGTACTAGCACTTACTTAAATAATGTAGAAAACTATTTACCTGAATAATATCGTAACAATGTTTACTGTCGAAGCATATTGATATTATTTTTCGTAAAGATCTAAAACCATATTATTCGTTTAAAATACATTTTAATGTTATTTTATGGAATAAACGCGTAATTTTTCATATCTTCGTAAATAAAGATAGAAAAATTCTGAAAAAAATTTACATGGTGTATTTTAACTTCTAGATGCCGAAAAACGCATAACATGAAAAACCCCGTAATAGGTCATTACCGGATTATTCGCGGGGGGCGTCGATATTAAGTTTGAATTTTACGACGGTAGAAGATGTATTCTTAAGAGATCTTAAAGTAATATCCTATATTTTGGCGCGCGGCCAACTTTCCGATTTCTTTTGGCAGATGCTCACCAGGTAGACCCTTTCTGGGATCATTTGAGAGATCAATGGCCCTAGAAATTGGTTTTGATTTTTACGTGCTTGTCATTGTCTTACGTATCTGTTTAATGTAGATTTCTATGGTATTCCGTTTTGGTTGTTTATTCATGTCTGTTTCTTTTAGGGAATACAGTGTAAACTCTATATAACGTCACTTAAGGGACCGTGCATTTTTCGACGTTATAGAGAGTGGTCGTTAAATGGAGAGAAAGGGAAAATTGCATGATTGGTCCAGAGACAGGAATTTTATTTTGACATTGCCTATGAAACCATGTTATCATCGCTTGATCAAGGTCTTCATATTGAGGTTTCTTCAATTTTTTGGCAGATCGTCCATCTTCTTCGGTATGCAGAATTTTTTCTTTATTTTTCTACGACTGCATTTCTGAGAATCTTCGGTATGTCAGTAAAAAAGAATGTAAACAACTACATTTTCATTGATTTCGGCAACTTAGTCAGTACTTCCTAGTCCTAGTTCCTAGTTGTAATGTCTTATTGTGGTCGTTAATTAGAGTGAGCGTGATGCTATATGGAGTGTATTATTGTATATAGTATATACAATATAAACCAACCAAAGTCGAGAAATCTTGACGTTATACGGAGTTTGACGTTAAATGGAGTGTCGTTATATAGAGTTTACACTGTATTTGTATCTTTTTTACGCTATCGTTTGATTATTTGTGTTTCCAATTTAGGAAATTAAACAGGACTATTTGTATATCGATATAAAATATGTTCCTCTTTGTGCTCACTGATTAACACGATATTATATAAAAATAATTGACTTCTACACACATAAAGTAGTTTATGAAATAATTTGAATTTTTCATATATGTATTATATAAATGTTCACTTATAATACCACAAGAGCTTCAAAATTATCGTGTATTTTCCGATAGGTTCGTTGCAAACAAATGAAGGAGTCAAGTTTTTAGTCAAGGTTAAAAAATCACGAGCGCGAAGCGCGAGTGATTTTTCCTCAAAAACTTGACGACTTTATTTGTTTGCAGGGAACCTTGAGGGAAATGCCAGATAATTTTGAAGCTCGTGTGGTATGCGGGAGATTATTTTTCCGTCCCAAATGTCGGCCAATAATTTCACAATTGAATTGAACCTGTCAGTTTGACGTCAACGACCAGAGAAAATTTTCAAAAAATTATCAGTATAATACCATGTAGGTTGTACCACGTGACGTCGAATGGTGCAATTCTATTGGCCGACATTTGGGACGGAAAAATAATCTCCCGAATACCACACGAGCTTCAAAATTATCTGGCATTTCCCTCAAGGTTCCCTTTAATCTTGACTAAAAACTTGACTCCTTCATTTGTTTGCAACGTACCTATCGGAAAATACCCGATAATTTTGAAGCTCTTGTGGTATTATAAGTGAATAATATTATTTTCTTTAAATATTCTTTTGATATTACTATCATGACTCGCGTATCATTACACAATTTGACGAAGGCCGTTGTAATTTTGATGGATGGTGATTAAGTGCTTTGCGTACAAGAAAGTCAAATTAAAATCAAAGTAAGGTGATTTTTCATTATTCATTGAAAAGGAATATTCTGCAATTTCATACGTACCTATTCCACATATAAAAAGTTTTAATAAATAAAGTTTAAAGTTTTAAAGTAAAAAAATATACCTATCTATATTATCTATTATCTAAGATGCTTTATTTATGGTATTTTTATTATATTTTCAAAGTCTTATGTAACATATTCCCTTCTGGTCTTGATGTACAATACATATTGTAATTATTAATATGTAATAACTTAAAATAATAGTATAATTACATTACAATATTTCAGCTCAATCAGTAACCGGGAAGTGAATCAAAGTCATCATCTAGATTTTCAATTAAGTCATCGAGATCAGACAAAAATGCTCATAAAATAAAAACTACTGGGCCAACCCGAATGAAATTTTTATGGGACCAATTTGAAACCACTCCGCATCAAAAAAAAAAAACAAAGAATCACGTAAATCGGTTCAGAAACCTCGGCATAATCGGTGTACATACATAAAAAAAAATATATACCGGCCGAATTGATAACCTCCTCCTTTTTTTTTGAAGTCGGTTAGTAAAAATAAACCAAGACTCGGTAAACCAAGTGTGGCAGAAGTAATAAAATAAGCAACCTACTTACCTAAACTCTGGTTAGAAAAAAACAGACTGTATAAATCTAAAAGAGAGCATTCTGTATAAACCAAATCGAATAACTTCGAACACTCAGCATTATTTCTAACAAACATCGATTGATTCAAAAAAATCGCCCACCAAAAAATTGGCAAAATTACCCATAAAAATCCGCTCCACTGCGAAAATAAGACATTAGCAATAAAATTGTTGGCTGTATACAATTTTTGTATTGACTTCCACGCGTGGAGGGTTTTACAACCAAAGGCAAGGAAGAATCATAAACTTTTAATAGACACATCAATTTCCAGACACCATAAAATATTTCTAATAAAAATATATTTGTCGAATCCTCGAGCCTTTGAAGTTTTTTCGCGCGGTTTGCACATTGAAAAATGAAAATGTTTATGTTCAATATTTACATACGCCTGTCGAACGATTCAGTATATTTGCGTACTTTTCTTTTTATCACATCTGAGAGTAACAAGACGTTATAATATAACCTTCCTCAGTGCTCAAGTTTTTTAATTGATCAGAAGTTTTGCACAAAATCAGTGTCGACTTATTTTTATTTGACTAGATTTTTTTATGAAAAATTAGTTGAATTTACGTGATCAACACATTTAAACATACAAATCACCCTTCAGCATTATTAAATTAGTAGAAGTACACACATACAAACAATATTTTAAGATATGTTTGCTATTTATTATAACTTATACACGTACACGTATAACCACGTTCAAATAAACAATCTAAACATGCTAACACCACAAAATTTTGGCCTTCATACAAAATTAAAATAATCCATACAAATAGCACGCATGTTATTTTGAATTGCAAAAATTTTATACGCGATTCGAGTTAATGGGCATATTTTGCCAGCTGTTTGGGAATATTAATTTATTGGGGTCGAACCTCGGTCTAAAATATGGCTTCCAGTGGTTTGTTTAATCGACGTTATTTTAAACCACATGTTAGGTAGGGTTGGGACTGAATTTACTATAATTTCTTTGTTCCCTTTGTTTATCGGGAGTTCTGATTGCTTCACGTTTTGACACTGTGTCTGTGTTTTAGTAAGTTTTATAATTAGAATGTTCTAAGATAAATAGCTTTAATAGTGAATGATGGTAATTGTGTCTTCAGCTAGCGTCTTTGGCTTTTCCTGGTGCCATTATGATGAGTAGTTAACATTTGTATTTCTTGAATAGTGCTTTATGTTAGTAGTACTGATCCGATCATCAAAATTCTCTGAAAATTACCCTTCAAAAACATATGATATTGAATAATCACACGTTAGATGAAGTAGTTTCCAAATATTTCCACGTACAAAAGGTCTTACTATGACTATAAGTGCATTTCATGCATCAAAGAAAGTAACACCTGAATGCCATTATTCAACATATCTACAGAAATTTAAATCTCTTGAATAAATTATCCTATATTTCATATCAGTTGCAGGTGATGAATTCAAAAATCATTCTTATAAAATTCACATTTATTCTTATAAGGGCCGATTTTTCTATCCTTGGTTAAAACTTATCCGTCCAATAAAGTATTACACGTTAATATTAATATGTCACGTAAACTGTCAAATACGGGCAATTAGAATACGTTTTTAAAATGGTAGTTTTATACATTATTCGACGAATAAGTTTTAACCAAGGATTGAAAAATCAGCCCTAAAACTTCAGTCTATAGATTCCGTGACAAAGCAGCTGAGCAATCAATACCTTGAGTGTTTTAAAAACTAATAAGTGCGAACTCTCCTGTTTTTACCAACAATTTTAATTGGATTTTATCCTTGCTTCTCAAGAAAACTTTATAAAATCATGCTTTTTAATAAAGGTACGTTTTGTTCATTCCATTCAAAATATCTTGCGTAATAGATAAGGTATTTGTAGTACGAACATTTTCGATGTTGGTATGTCAATTATTATGAGTGATTTTAGTTATAATTGGTAAGGACATTCGATATTTAGAAAGAAATATATTCTGAGGAGAGCATAATCCATTATCAAACATAAATTCTATAAAACGTCTATAAAAAATTTGTGTTTTTTTCATTAGGAACAAACAAACATAAAAAATATGCTGCGTACGGTATAATGTGCTGACAAAAAAGTATAAAAATTAACACTTAAAATTAGATGGAGTTTAAAATTCTTATTCATTTAATTACTCTACATTTATAAAATCGACACTTAAATAGTAAAAAAGTGTTAAATTTCATTTTAATCCATCACGTTGATAATTACTCTCGCCAATGGCGCATTTAAAATATATTAAAATATCTTAAAAGCAACGTAATTGTATGGCCCATTGAAATTTCAGAATAGTGGATATATCTAGGTTACGGATATTGGTCGCGCCAATATAAAAATATACGTAAATATATTCTCGATATGAAAGTGGACTGTATTTAGATCTACGTGGTGTTAGCAAAGAGGGATAGACAGGATACACACGGCACGTACCTCGTCGGAGGGAGTAGCGTCCAGAACACACGCGCCGCCACGCGGTCAGGGTCCTCCAGCTCGCGGCGGGCAAGAACGGCGTCCAGTCCCACACTCCACACAAACACACACGCGGCGGTGAGCGCGACCAAGGGCCGGGGCACGGGATACCCCGGTGGTGTTACAAGGGCACAATGCCTGATGATCTAGAGAGCCTCGTGGAAGCTCTCCGGCGGTGGCCGAGTCCCGAACCTCGCGAAGGAACGGAGCGAACCCGACTGACTGCAGCGACAAAACGTCGCGTTCACGCCTTATTGGACGTGTCACGTGGTTAGTGACCACGCGGTGATTGGTTGTGCTCGTATGTAGGGAAGGATGAAGGAACACACCACAAATAATAAACGTTTAATTTCTACATTTACTATTTTAATTATATTGGCGTTACCAGATATTGAAGTGTAAAGAAAGTAAGATATTCGTATTAACTCGGTCATCTTCTTCTGGATTGTGAAATAGGAAATTCAGATTTCCTCACATCTATATTATTGATAATTATAATTGTATGTTTTTAGGCGCTATACTTAGGAAATACTGAAATTTTCTATATCGTAGAGATTCCCTCAAACAATACCTATACAACAATATTTTAAAGTCTTAAAACTATTGTTGGCAGTGAACTACCTGTGCCATACTGCTATGTGCGTATACATTACCATACATAGTAAATTAATATCTATGGTGAAAATAATCAGATATATTTATTTAATTTAATTACAATAATTGTATGGTTCTCTATTTATGTGCGATGTAGTTAAATCTTTAGAAACTTGATCTTATTAACGTAAAAAAGAATATTACTTAACAGTGATGCTTATCCAACTTTACCAGCACTCACAAAACAAAAATATTTAAACCACAGTTCACATAAAATAAAAAATAAAATTTACAGCAAACACACACTTGACCAGCTATATAATTCAGTCGGACACCGACCCTAATACGCTAACTCATTTTCTTTACACTCTTTTCATTAGGTAATTGTCGTAAAAGAAAAAAACACAATAAACTGTATTTCAAAAGACGGCTGTTCTTTTATTGTTTGCCCTTAGCATAACGGAGGCAATGGTCTCTTTCTAGCATGAAAATAGGGGTTTAAGTTTTGAAATAGGAGCGTGTTATATTGTTAAATATCTATACTAATATCATAAAGAGGAATGGTTTGTAATTATGTATGTATGTATGGTTTTCACGCATAAACTACTGGACCGATTTTGATGAAATTTGGCACAGACAATCTTTAGACCCTGAGAAAGAACATAGGCTACCTTTTATTGCGAAATATGTACCACGGGCGAAGCCGGGGTGGACCGCTAGTAATAAATAAACGAGTTAAGATACTTTTCTACTGTAAAGTGATTTTTTACAGGATTTAATAATAAAATATTAAATAATAATACTAGAGTTATTTTAAATTTAAAATCTTTAATGATACGACATACTGAACGAAAGAACTTTCGCCTAAATCAATTTTGATAATACTGTACAACATGACTATAGGCTGTATAGGCGCAAATGAAACTGATTTCTGGTACGGCGGCTCATGCCGTGATGATGCGTCGCCACGCTATATAGCTGTATATCTGCATTTTATTATTACAAAATAATTTTGATGTTTCAGATCTGCCAGGTACGTTACGGCTAACATTTTTTTTTATCTTAAGTCTTAAGACTTATTATATTATTATATTTAACAATTATTTCTATTCAATTCACGTTCATACAAACTGAACCGCTTAAAGATTCACAGATTCAACCCTTGCCTTGTACCACGCACCAAAGCGTTGTCACTCCAGTCTCCAACTCTGCACCGAATGGAAATGGCCAGCACTTTATGGCTCCTGGCACGTCTTCACGATACTCCATTATTGTGCGAGTGGCCCAGTTTTGTTTTAAACAGTTAATTAAGTAATGTATCGTTTGATATTGTTTTAATATGTTTCTCTAGTGTGAAGATTAATTAAAAAACAAAGTGACGCAAAGCTTGTGTTTACTAATTATCTACCTATTATTGAAATACTAAATTAGTACATTTAATAAAAATAGCAAAACACACAAAAATTATTTTGTAAATAGATTCGCATAATGAAAGAATTTTAGTACCTACTTACCTTATAAGTGTATCAGATAAATAACAAATACACGTATTATTATTTCGTAATTATGGAATAATTTTCAGCTGGAATCGAACCCATATTTTAGCGAAATGGTTAATGCAAACATTATTAAATTTTTAATGGGATTGTAGGATACCGGTAGTTTTATTATTTATCTACTAGCTAAGTGCACTCTTCGTTTATCCGACTGTAAGTCAAACTAAGAACCAATCAGTTTATGGTTTGCAATCACTTAGTGAAGCCTCTGGGCTCTATTTTTAGAGAATAAGTTACAATCCTACAAACCGAGTAAATTAAAAATTTAAATATTTGAAAAACCTTTAGTAGACAAAGGATATAAAAGATATTATGGCGAACTAAAAATATAATCAAAATAAGAATTCTTACCTTATCAGTTGACTATTTCCACAGAACTTTGAGAACCATCCTCACAGGCAGGATTTACTCTACAGTATTAAAACATCCTCGCTTTGTTGAACTTAGAATTATTATTTCAATATAATATCAACGAAAAATTATTGTAGTATTTATTTGTAATAGACAATTATGTGAAAAAAGGCATAAGTACATTCTTATTCTTATAATATTGTCGCGAAAAATTCCTTAAAATCAGCTTTCTGAAATCTGCAATTTCCTCTTGTAAAAAAACTTCACGAAAATTTTTCATCAAATTAACATATCCAAAAAATAAAAATGCCGCATCTATGCATATCTAATTCGTTGTATTCCTTTTATATTTCAAGAGACGTGAAACGACTTAACAAATAGCCTTCTTCTTAGAGCGATAAGAAAAAGCTGTCTAAAGAGAAAAGAAATGCATTAAACTTATTAAAGCATTCGCAGGCAGGCTTCCTATCCGGAGGAAAATCGTTCCATTGAGTTGGGAAGGAACGGATGTGGTATATTGTGGTATTTATTTGTTTTGTATTTGTATTCCTATTAGCACGAGTTGTGTGAATCTAAATAACTGACATTAAAATCGTTATTTATACGTTCTAGGATTGTACGCCCAAAATTGGACACATTCTAACAATTTTCAGTTGCATTTTGCTGCACGAATCGTGATGAGACAAACTACAAGTTTGCTTTGGAGCACAAAACGATATAATTGTGTGTATCTATCGTCACAAAATTTTCATGAAAGACTACAAAATTCATATGAGATAGCGTTTTACTTTACACTGTTTATTAACATAGAAAATATATAGATGATGTAAAATAATTATACGTTATTCATTTTTTGTACATGACGTATGGTACAACTGCGTAAAGTGTGTGAAGTCCCGTGTCCCCGTAGTGGGGTAGGGGGCAGATGCATTATTCATACATCTGTTTCACTGATCGATTTTTCTTTAGGGACAAGTAGGTGATCAGCCTTCTGTGTCCTGCCAGACCGAGACTTTTTTTCCCTCGGTTCTACGCTCACGCGTCAACCACTGTACCGAGGAGGCGGTCAACCTATTCAGCTGCGTACCTACATGGTAAAATAATCCTAATTGAAATGTAACATTAGTACACATATCCTAATAGGAGTGTCAATTTGTTTGGCATTTATGGATAAAGGCTAGATTTTCGTCTAATCGTAGATGATGGATGGTTCTCGTAATATTGAGATCGAATTACTGTTCTGTTACAAAAAACAACGCAAAATGTGGAATATTCCATTACGAACGAATGTTGTAAGAATTCTTTAGATGTTAAAATAATGCTTGTTATTATTTTAGATTATAAAAGTTTTATACAGGTAGGTAGTATACTAGCATAATATTCCCGTTGCTTCGCCTACATAAGTAAATTAATACCAACCTGTATCACTTTCTTTAACCAGACACAAAAACATAACATAAAAACACTCCGTACTGACGTGAAAGAATGACAAACAAACAAACTTTCACATTTATAATATAAGTACGGACATAATACAGAGTTTTTATCTCACTGCCCTTCTATAAAGTCTGAAGTACGGATAATCCCATTTGAAAGCAACTACAGGAGTTTCTTTACGCCTCAATATTTTCCGAACCAGTGATTCCTAATTGTCATATAAATAGGACGATTCAAAGAGATGTCTAGTTGAATGAATAAATATTTGAGTTCTATTAAAAGTTATTTATTATTATAGGAATATTTTTTATTGATAGCTCTATTAAAACTTATATCTTGCTCAGGAATAATGAATCTTTCTAATGGTACTAGATCATATATTAGTATCTTCAAATTGGTTGAGATTATTTGAATATTCGTAATTAAATATGTACCTAATTCAATCTTTCCTGTTTGTAATATTACTAGTAGACTCGGCTCTACCGAGGTACAAGTATAAAAAAATGAATAAAATGTATGCTAATGGAAAAATTTAAATATAGCCTACTAGCTTTCCGCCCGCGGCTTCGCCCGCGTTTTCAAAGAAAAACCCGTTCCCGTAGGATTTCCGGGCTAAAACCTATCCTATGTCCTTTCTCGGGTATCAAAATATCTCTATACCAAATTTCATGCAAATTGGTTCAGTAAGTAGTTTAGGCGTGATTGAGTAACAGACAGACAGACAGAGTTACTTTCGCATTTATAATATTAGTATGGATGTCAGGAATAATGCAGCTTCTTGTTTGTGAAAACATTTTAGAAGTCGTTTCAGTAATTTTAAACTTTTGGTTCTGAATGTTTATAACATTCAAAATACATTTTTAGTAGATGTAGTATTATTTTATCTTTGCTATTATACATCATTATAGAGGTAGAACTATTACAATCCATAGTATACATTCATAACCCATATTTCCATACATTTTTCGCACATTACCGTTGCTATAGCAACCTATAGATTGGCCAATTATGTCCGGTCGGGCAACCGCGGTATGCTGCGGTCGAATGGTCTGGCGGTGACGTCACACGTAAACATTACCCGCCAAAACGACATGTTTCGTGGCTTTTGTAATGTCACGTTAGCACACGTTAGTCGGTACATGGCATTCGATTGTAAAATATGAATAGTTTGTAAACAGTGGAAATTTTGAAGTGAAAACTTCCTTAGCGGCGTTGAGCACTTTTTCTGTAATGGGTATAAAATCTTAAACTCGCGTCAGGACACGTGACCTGATCGAAAAAGCGTAAGACGGATACCATTCCAAAATATCAAACATGCTCAACGTTAATAATCAAGTTTTCACTTCTGCCGGCACTCCCGGAGTGCAACCCGTCTTTTTTTATTTTTGGAAATATTAGTCAATGACCCAGAATCGTATCCAATTAATATATTGATCTAATCAAAATGAAAAAGCACATTTTCTTTTTATTTACTAACCTTATCTATAAAATGTATTCGTATATATAATATATTAGTCGTATTAGCTGTGTCGTGTGCCTAAGTAGTGTCAACTTAACACTCAAGAACGGAAGAACGGATTTTAATAATTTTTGGTGTACCTATTGGATTTTTCTCCGCTTGGAATAAGTTAACTATCAGAAATCCTTTCCTAAAAAGGTGTACTTACCGAGCGCTAGTTACAAATATAAAATTGAAATAAAAACAAATACAATGCTTTGAAGCACTAATATACAGTATAGAGCTATAAGTAGAGTCAGATAAAAATTAAAAGTATTGTATACATTGAGATAATATTACTACGTATGGAGGAGACACCACGAACAAAATCTGTGCGCCAGTTTTTTGCTCTAACTAAGTTTTAAAAATTATTATCTAGTTAGGTACTTACCGATGAAAGTTATTCATTTGCACTTTTCCGTATTATTTGTGCAATATCGTAACACACACGAAGGCATATTTGATGCGTTTCACTTTAAAACAAATAAAAAATGAGCGTGCAGTTGCCAGTTACGCCATATGGCGTATGTTGAGCGGAACATAAGTATGTGGTGTCGTCTCCATATGTATATCTCAATGATTGTATAATATTTCAAAGATATTGAGGTCAACCTAACACAGTATAATTTAAATACCAGATAATCAAACTAAATCATAATATTAATTTGCATGAATGCAACTAATTAGAGATGGCTGATACAAGTGTGACCAATATTATTCAAATACATTACCCATAGCATGGAAAGATTACATAACTATAATTTGATATACCTATGTATATTATTAATATTGATGAGTTGGTGATTACGGCCTGTTTATTTTATAAGAGACTAGCTATCCGCCCGCGGCTTCGCCCGCTTTGTCCAAAATCTAATAAATTATATACTAGAACCTCCCCTGAGAACCACTCTATCTATTAAAAAAACCGCATCAAAATCCGTTTCGTAGTTTTAAACATTTAAGCATACATAGGGACATAGGGACAGAGAAAGCGACTTTATTTTATACTATGTAGTGATGATGAAAGGTTTATTTATTAAGATTTATTAAAAAAAAAACAAATTTGCGATCTTTACCATCTTTTATTACCTACCTAGTTAGCATGCTTGACCGAAAAACATAGGCTAAATACAAATTTTATCCCGGTTCAACTCGGGTGAAGCCGGGACAAGCAATTAGTTTTTCATACATCTAAAATAAATATAACATTATACACATAAGTAATCTGTAAACACATTCACACTAAGTAACACTTAAATAGTATCAAATCTATTTCTACCACAATCCATGTGGTTAGCAAATATACAACATAATGCGAGCAAAGCCGCGGGATACAATATAAACACGATTAAACATTTATTGGTTTGCGGTAAACATGTTTATATACATATTCTGGCAATCCTTCGTGGTGTTTGTTTATCCCATCAAAACATGGATCTTTTTCTTCTTTTAAAGGAAAAATCGCTGGGAATTAGGTATGTTTACAGAAATATTAATTCAATTAAAAAAATTATAAAGAGGAAAGATTTGTCTGTAAGTATGTTTTTCCGCGGATGAAACCTCGCGGCACAGCTAGTTCAATTATAATATTAAACGGCTAAAAATAAAAAATCACCTGGGCTCGTCCGGGATTTGAACCCGGGACCTCTCGCACCCTAAGCGAAAATCATACCCCTAGACCAACGAGCCGCTTGACAAATTCGTTAAAAAAGCACACAATTAGAATAATAACAATATTATAATATTATTAGAATTTTTCATACATAATACATACTAGCAAGAACCCGCGGCATCACAAGTGCTAATCCAAATCTTAATATATATAAATCTCGTGTCACAATGTTTGTCCTCAATGGACTCCTAAACCACTTAACCGATTATAATAAAATTCGCACACCATGTGCAGTTCGATCCAACTTGAGAGATAGGATAGTTTAAACATGTAGGTACCACGGGCGAAGCCGGGGCGCACCACTAGTTATAATATATATCTCTATTCTCTGTTAAAATGTCAGAGATCCGTATAGGTGAAAGAGTAACAATCAATACATTATTTACCTACTTTATTCAAACACGTAAGTAATTTTACACTATTATAGAAGAAGTGGCGTTCTACCTTTGCTAAAATCTATCAATATCAGTTCAGTAATTTTGTTGTGAAAGCATAGGCTACCTACATTCAGAGTTACAATGAGTAAAAACAAGTAAGTAATATAAATAGGTAAACATAAGTAATATAAATTTTATATAGAAATGAAAAGGTAAATTACGAATTATAACCTTGAATCCTTCATGGCAAAAGGCGTATAATTATGAATTCCCTTTTAAAGATAATTCCATATTCTCTTTGTTTCAAATATAAGTAGGTACCTAAAGGTAACGACTAAAACTGTTGATTTAGAAATTAACGTCGCTAAGTACAGATTATCTTAATTATCTCTATTAATAATATTAAAGTAGTATTTTAAGAATTAAGGAATGTCTCTAGAGAATGAAGAAGTTTAGTAAATATGTATTAGTTTAGTACCGGTAGTGTCCTATTTATCTATAACTAGATCATCCAGTTAAGTTATTACTTATTAGGTACCTTTTTATATCTACTTATGTTTCTCACCGTTTAAACCTTTCGTGGACTGTGAAAACAATTCAAAACCAAAGCTACATCGATCCAGCCGTTCTCGAGTTTTAGCGAAACAAATGAACAGCAACTGATTTATAATATTTAGATGTCGATTGTATACTATACTAGCGGTCCGCCCCGGCTTCGCCCGTGGTACATATTTACGTTTTCTCTACATAAAAACCATCCTCGTACTTCAAGGAATATAATAAAAAAAGAATTATCGAAATCGGTTCAGCCGTTCTCGAGTTATGCGCTTACCAACACATTTTGCGATTCATTTTTATATATAAGAAGATTACATCATGGTATTATGGAGACAACAATGTTACACAGACGTAACAAAAAAAATACATCTTAGCTATGACTCTATGTACTTTAAAAATACAACAATCACTTCACCAATTTTAATACAATTTCAATGGGATAATAATTGCGAAAGTAATTTTATAAATAAACTTATACATAAAACAACATCATTTATAATTATAATATTTAGGTCTGATTTTTCAATCCTTGGTTAAAACTTATTCGTCGAATAATGTATAAAACTAACATTTTAAAAACGTACTCTAATTTCCCGTATTGGTCAGTTTATCGTGTAATACACCACAGTATTACAAGGAAATAATATTGTAATACTGTGGTAATACTTTATTGGAGGGATAAGTTTTATCCAAGCATTGAAAAATCGGCCCTTAATAGAATAGTAACATATCATATTGATAAAATTCTTTGTTTCCAAAAATGATGAAAATTAATGAAATACAATATTACGATTCCAATTATAATACATTTTCATATTGGAAGGTGTTAATCCAGATCAAATACAAATTGTATTTATTTATTTTAATTACGAGCTCATTAAATACCGTAATTCGTATTTATCATATATTATTTCCTTTTAATATTTGTGCCAATTAATTCTTAATGAACAAAGTTTGGTGAAAATAAATAACTGGAATTCGAAATACGTGTGAAATAACAAAGAATACATTATTAATGATTGTAGAGACATACATAATGAAATAAAACTTTTGATATTTATAATTTAATATACATTATATTGGCATGCAAGGCTGTGTTATATAAGTTCTGTAGGATAGGTATAAAGATAAAAAGATCTTGGTCTTCAGCTACCTACATACCAAATTTCATTGTAATCGATTCAGTAGTATTTGCATGAAAGAGTAACAAACATCCATCCTCACAAACGCATTTATAATATTATTAGGATTATCTACTGTTATTTCTCAAATGCTTTAGGCAAAACTAAGATTTACCTTCTGCTGCAATCTAGTAAAATCTCCTAATCGTTTTACAAGTTTAAGATGCCTTTACTGTCAAGTTGTCAGAAACTAACATGGTAAAGCAGATTACCGATTTAACTTTGTGGTCAAACCTAGCTTTAGCTAAGAAGCTGCATTGCCTGAAGCTAGGCTTTATGCATTTAATGACCTAAAGGCAAGGTTTACTTGATGCAACTGTTCCCTTTTGAATCAAAAGTGTGGGTAATTTAATTTATACAGATAATAAACACGGTCAAGTGAAACGAAAATTCGGTTGGAGAGTGTAAATAATAAATCGGGATATAAATCCATGTCTCTATATAGTATGAAACAAAGTTGCTGTCGCTGTCTGTCCGACCGTGTATGCTACAATCTTTAAAAGAGCGCAATGTAGGTATTTTGATGCAGTTTTTTTAGTACAGAGAGTGGTTATCGAGGAACATTAAAGGACACAATTTGTTAAATTTTAGACAAAACGGGCGAAGCCGCGGGCGGAAAGCTAGTCATAATATATGAACGCGAAAGTTTGTAAGAATTTAAAAATATTTGATGCTCTTTCCCCGAAAGCTACTGAACGGATTTTGATGATAGTATATAGATAGTCTATCAGAATAACACACAAGCTATAGAAATACTAACTTTTTCGGGTTCGCTGCGGGTAAAACCGCGCGGCAAAGACAGTTCTTTATAATATTTTCACAGCAGTTGTAGTAATTATTCATTGTAATATTAAATATTCAACTATATTAGTCATCTGAAAAGGTATAATTTAATGTAAACCTCGTTATGACGTGAATAAAATTCAAATATTCATCAGCAGTTAAAATGAGTTCATAAAAGAGAAAGAGAAAACACACGCATGTCTGAAAGCATGTGGCGCTCAGTGTTGTTATACGATACTCGAAAAAATAAGTTGAATTTTTAATTTATTTATACTTAAATTTCGATTACCTAATTATGACTAAGTACCTATATTATGATTCTTTCAAAATAATTCTATTAAATACACATGAACATCAATATGATATAGAAATTTGCATAAACTCGTTTATTGATTTTTCATTTTTATTTAAACTAAATGATTTTCTTCATATCTCATCGTATAAAAGAGATTTAACCGACTTTGATACTTATCGATACACAAATCTAGCGCCTATTATAACAGCCAATAAAAATTTGATAAAATACCTGTAATCATAATCTAATCACTCCTTATAATAAATCCTAATAAATACAAATCCAAATTCAGAACACTCTGTATAGTACATTCGCGAACAAAAGCCTAATATTATAAGGCGCAAAGGTCAAGCTCTCAGGGCGCGGGCACACGATGCGTTGCGGCGCCGCACCGCAAAGATTTCACCGTGTCAGTGGGCACACGAGCGGTGCGGCGCCGTAACGTTGTTATGTCGCAGCGGCGTCGTAGCAGCGTTGCACAGCGTGTCCTTCCTTGTGATGCAAAACAACTGAGCGGTGCCGCTCCGACGTCGCACCGCATTCACCCCTCCCCGCCTCGTCTTGGTGGTTACAAGTCCGGTGCGGCGCCGGAACGCATCGTGTGACATGCCACAGATATTTCTATGTAAGACGACGCAGCGACACCGCTCCGGCGCCGCACCGCCGCCGCAACGCATCGTGTGCCCCCGCTCTCATAAAGGAAGCTCTTACTATAAATCGTTCCACACTTGATTACACCTCTGCATCTGACGTTTCGTACTTTCGCCTTTACCGGATTGTAATGATTTTCGAAATCATTTTTCACGCGACTGTACTATACAGCATGATTTTATTTTATTTTATGCGCAATAAATGTTGAAATTGTGCGATATGAAAATAATTTTTAACGCTTTTTATTGAAAATGAACGAGATGCAATAGAGTCTATAATTTTTTAACTGCAGGTCAATTTTTGATAGTTTAAAATTAATACAGTGAAAATGTAGACTCAAAATAAAAATATGTTATAAAAAATACTCTAATGGCCACTTCTTGTTGAAAATTAAGAAGTTCCAAGCTGAGTAACGTATTTACACTTAGAAATCATAATTTTGGATATGTAGGGCTGATTTTTCAATGCTTGGATAAAACTTATCCGTCCAATAAAGTACCTATTACGCGATAATATTAAAATGTCACGTAAACTGTCAAATACGGGCAATTAGAATACGTTTTTATAAAATGGAAGTTTTATACATTATTCGACGAATAAGTTTTAACCAAGGATTGAAAAATCAGCCCTAAGTTAAAGAGTTCAACATAATGTAGGTATTAACACGTTCACTGCGCCATCATTTTCAAAGAACTTTCCGCTGGTGCTTTGGAGACCTAAAAGATCTCGAAACTTACCCACCCTTTGGTGCGTTTGAGACCTAATCAGTCTCCTAAGGATACAGTTTTGAAAATAATTTATATCTTCCAGAAAACAGTGACATATACTTTGAAGTTTTTGTGGATGAAAGATAGTCTATTGTTTTATATTTTGCTAGGTTCGCACGCAGTTATGACATTTGAATAAACTACAAATACCAAAAAAAAATTAGATATCGATTGTATCTCGTACCGCAACCGAAGATAGTTCAATATGTGTAGTAAGTAGTGATGGGAATGTCAGTTGTCGATTGAAATAGTTTTATTAATTATACAAAGTGTTTTTCATTAAAACATGGTAAGCAAATTGATTGCTTGCATTGCACGCATACGGTAACAATTCGTTTTCCAAACATTTTCCAAAATTTTTATTATACTGGACGATGCAGCAGTATAATCCGGCTTTGATTTTTTGTTCTTCTCCGTAGATACTGCTTTCCGAATCGGTGGTAAATGTTAAAAATATGGAATGTCGTTTCAAAAGTGCTTGTAGAAGAAGTCTAATTGAATAAATAAATGTTTAAGTTTGAGTTTGTTAGAAATCTCACCAAAATAAATAGATTTTTTACACTTTTTTCTTTTAAAAGAACTCATTGTTTATAAAAAATAATCAACACCTAGATAGATACGCGAGTATTATTTCCAAAACGAGCGAGCTCCCACATCGATGCTAGGACAACACTAAGCCGAATCAAGCAGCGCCCGCGCCGCCTACCCTCCCTCTCTTGCGTCTACGAGGCCTACGTTTCCACGAGTACCGACATATCTCCTAACGCAAGGAATGAATATAATTACAGTACTGTGCGTTAGGGACCTAATCCATCTCTAATTTATTTTTTAATGTTATTGAACTCAGCTTTAAGTAGGAAGCAAATATGTATATTTGTCCTACTCATACTTAAAGAACTTTACAAGTTAGATCATCCCGCAAGGAGTGAAAAAACACGATTATATTCAACGCACAAAACAAAAGTCCTGCAAGGTATCTGATAGATCTCGTAATGCAGCGAACGTGTTAAAGCAATGCCAAAAATGTAGAGTCGAACTTTAACAGAATTAATTGTTAGTAATTTTTGTAACAACAAAAATGTATATGTGCGTTTAAATTAAATCCGTATCACATACGATTTAAGATAAATGTTTGTGTGTGTCAAGTGAAAGGTAGTTGTGATTTGTGACGAAAATATAACAATATTTTTAATTGATTCTTTTATTTCAATATTTCGTCAACCGGCTCGTTGGTCTAGGGGTATGATTTTCGCTTAGGGTGCGAGAGGTCCCGGGTTCAAATCCCGGACGAGCCCGGATATCCTTTTTATTGTTAATAATATGTTCTTTTGATATATTAGTTCACAGCTAACGACAACGTAGATATATTTTCTATTTTTCAATTTGATTTTTTAAATATATTTATGGTCATCTCTATAATATCAAGTAAAGAGGGTATCTGTTTATCCGTTTATGAAAATAAATAAGATAAACCATGGATATTAGATAAACCCTTTAATGACGTTTATTTAATCATCTTACTGACCTTTCTTTTCAACAAAGAACCTTGCCTTGTTTATACAAAGTATAGAAAAAATTGCAAAAAAATTCATCCGGGCTCGTCCGGGATTTGAACCCGGGACCTCTCGCACCCTAAGCGAAAATCATACCCCTAGACCAACGAGCCGGTTGGTATAAAAAACAAATTTAACTATACCAAAGTTAACTATAATATAACATACCTACTTTACTTTCACTTCTCGATAGTTCCAAAAGTAGGTAAGTATGTCTTTATATTGTTAACTATTGAATCCATACTAATATTATAAATGCGAAAGTAACTCTGTCTGTCTGTCTGTTACCCAATCACGCCTTAACTACTGAACCAATTTGCATGAAATTTGGTATAGAGATATTTTGATACCCGAGAAAGGACATAGGCTACTTTTTACCCCGGGAAATAGGATAGGTTTTATCCCGGAAATCCCACGGGAACGGGAACTATGCGGATTTTTCTTTGACTGCGCGGGCGAAGCTGCGGGTGGAAAGCTATAATATATCACGGTTAAAAATATGTGTATGTTATGTTTCTATATTATGTACCTACCTACTAGTTGTACCTAAGCATATTTTTATCTAAGCTTAAGTATTTTAAATTCGAAATATAAGATGGCTCTATTTTTAGAGCTCTACGTCTTCACACACACTCTATTGGGATTATTGTGCATAAGCCATAAAGCTGTTTAAATACTATAGTATTTACTCATATTAATTATTATTATTTATTTATTTTATTTAAGTATTTATTTTATTTATTTATTTTATTTATTTATTTATGCTTTATTGCTTAAGATAAATTACAAATTGAGACTTATCCTAGGATACATTGTAACAAAACTCAAACTCAAACTCAAACTCAAACATTTATTTATTCAATTAGACTTCTTAAAGAAGCACTTTTGAAACGTCATTACATATTTTAAAATTTACCACCGATTCGGAAAGCAGTATCTACGGAGAAGAACCGGCAAGAAACTCCATAGTTGAAATGGCGGCCTTATCGCTAAATAGCGATTTCTTCCAGACTTATTAATTAGTTTCTTTCTAAACCTGGCCTTGCATCTCTATTTTTCAGGCATATAATTACAACATCACAAACGATTTCCTTTTCCACCAAAAACTTTTACATCAGTAAGCTATTTAGTTTCTTTCCGATACGTTGTGTTTAGAGAAAAATTTAGATAAAAAAAATTTTAATAAAAAAAGAGCGTGTGTGCCGAGCACACGTGTCAGAAGTGAAACTTCTTTAGCAAGATTCATAAATACCAAACTTGTCGTCATCATCGTATATAACCGATAGCCTTCCTCGATAAATCGGCTATCTAAGACCGAAAGAATTTTTCAAATCGGACCAAGCAGTTCCTGAGCTTAGCGCATTTAAACAAACAAACAAACTCTTCGGCTTTATAATATTAAAGTATAGATTAATGTGTATCGGTAATTTAATGTATTTTCTTTCTTTCTTTCTAAAGAAGTTTCAATTCAAAAACACATCAACATTTTTTTAATAAAATAAATTAATCATTCAAGCACCTGAAAACCACTTTTCTCCAATACTATATTTAGACATGCCATCAAGCCTCCACAAGCTAAATAGATTACAACTACTGTCCTTAAAGTTTAACATAAGAGCCGTTCCCGGGGCGTGTTCCCAAAATTGATTTTACCCGGGAACTTGGGCATTTTCAAATCTGCCGACCTCTTAACTCTGTAACTCAGGGTGACTCCTGTTTAGGGAACTGTCAAAAGTGCTTATGTGTGGCCTACGTGTGCTGTATATTGTATTAAATATGTGTGAAGTGAAATGATTGTATTTATTTGCGTGATCTAATAGTCTTTGTAAAGGAATAACGAGAAAAAGTATGACTTCGAATAATTTTTCAAGAAATTTGCTTTATGGATGTAGGCGTATGTGTATGCGTAGATTATTATTTATTATCAAAAGTTAATATAAATTACAAGTGTAGCAATAAAATTGAAAAACAACATAAAAACAGCGACAAATAACATAAAACTAATTTATTCTTCTTTATAATATTAACAAGTTGTCCTGATATAAAAAATAATAAAAAGGATATCCGGGCTCGTCCGGGATTTGAACCCGGGACCTCTCGCACCCTAAGCGAAAATCATACCCCTAGACCAACGAGCCGGTTGACGAAAGTCTTAAAAAATCTAAAATAAATTTATTTACTTTCACTACTACTGCTACACAATAATCCATACTATTCCATACTTAATATTATAAATGCGAAAGTAACTCTGTCTGTCTGTCTGTTACTCAATCACGCCTAAACTACTGAACCAATTTGCATGAAATTTGGTATGGAGATATTTTGATACCTGAGAAAGGACATAGGCTACTTTTTATTGCGAAATATGTACCACGG
Organism: Colias eurytheme; assembly: GCA_907164685.1. Taxonomy (NCBI): domain Eukaryota; kingdom Metazoa; phylum Arthropoda; class Insecta; order Lepidoptera; family Pieridae; genus Colias; species Colias eurytheme. The sequence goes on along the minus strand of CAJQZN010039550.1, from coordinate 29,502 downwards.
GCGAAGCCGGGGCGGACCGCTAGTAATTAATAATATTACGACCTACAAAAAGTTACGAAACAATGGCATATACATAATTATATTATCATGAAAGTAACTTATATTGTACAGATTATTATGTGAGTTTGTACGAAGATAAATAAAAAAACTATAATATTATTTTTTTAATTTGATCTTAACAATGAAAATTTATTTCTCACGTAATGAAAACACAATAAAGACTTCTTATTGATTTATGGTTCTTAATATTGTATAATATTTCATGAAAATAGTTTGGAAAATCCAAAAGTGCACGCCTCATAATTTTTTTTTAATAATTATTTATTAATTATTATTTTTGTTTATTTAATAACAATTAAACCACATCGAATCAGACCCTGAAAAATGAAAGGGTTCTATTCCTGAACATACTCAAGCGTAAGAGAAAAAAAAAGACTCGATTAGTAAAGTATTTCAGTAGCTATCGTGTTAACAAGAAAATCCTCCGCACATACAGACACACGGACGTCCAAGACAGAACTTTTTTAAACTGTTTTTTAACTAGTTTAAAAAACAAAAATGACATCAAAAATATCATGAATGTTAAAAATAGTGTTTTTCTTAATATGTGTGTGTATGTATTATCTTACAAGTGCAATGTATGATACATAAAGACATTTTAAGTTTGAAAAATCAGATGTTTTGCGCGAAGTGACAGTAGTACCCACCTCAACGCTTCGCTTATGAGGCGTGCAATAGGGTCTTGTTACCTTAAAATTAATTATGCACTCCCGAACGAATATTATAAAGAAGGTAGAGTGCGTTATTTTATCGAAATCGATACATAATTTATAATTACAGAGATATTAATATAAATCATATTCTTTTAATTACCTATATTATAATATCATTATAAGAAGTATATTTTGGCATGTCACAGTGTATTATATCGATATCGATTAATCGCTACACAGATGACAACCACTTTCTAAGTTTTGTCACAGATTAAATACTATGATTTCTCAGTCATGTTATAAAATAACAATGCATTGTTTACACCCCTTGTAGTGTGGTTATTAAAAGCACGTTGCTAACGAGATGTTAACTAGCTCATCAAACCGTCGCGGTTCGCCTGCGATTAGCGCGTTATCGTGTACACTGACACTCGCTAGTGATGTGCTGGGATGTCGATAGTTTGGAATATTACAAGGTGAATTCAAGCAGTTAGTTGCAAATGCATTTGCATGGAATCTTGTACAGAAATTAAATGAAATCTTTGTTGCCTTTTAAATTTCTTTTTACTTATTGACATGAATTATTTTCATTTAATCTTTAAAATTTCGTATTAATTGAAGTATTAAAAATAATGTATAATACCAAAATGTATTATTCTATTCTCATATTATCAATTTGCATTATATTATATAGGAATGTTGATCATTGGAATAGGTGTAATTATGAGATGTATCATGTAGGCAATTGATTTATTTTATTTTTTTAGAAATTTACTAATATGGACGATCAATTGATTATAATTTGAAATTAATTAAGTATTGAAATAAATAAACTTGTTTAGTAATGATTTGTTGGAAATGCTAGTTCCGAGAAGCTGCTCTATCAAATTAGTATTCACAGAAATATATTCACAAACACATCATTTCGGGGAAATTATATTGACTTAACAGTTTCCACGTTATACGTGGGATTTAATTAAATGGCTTTGCGTATTAATGCGTAAAAGGATAATTATTTTTATTGTAATATTATTATTTTTTGTTGAAATAGATAACATAAGATTCATACCTGTTCATCTGAAAGTACTTTTATTATACTAAACCAGTTGATTTAATTTTAATTGTTATATCATTCAGTTTAAATAAATTAGCAATAGTCACAACAATATTGTATATTATTGTATTTTATTATATGAAATGAATATGGGCAAAATAAAACAAGAATGATTCAAAAGAAGAAATAAAATCAGCAACCATGACAAACATTCTGAAAAAGATGTGACAAAAAATGTTCAAATAAATGTTTAAGTTTATCGATAGTTCACGTCACGGCACTATGTTGTACGCAATCTAAAATAACGATCACCTATTAAGACGTGGGGAAAAAGGGCTCGTATCTAATGAGTGCTAGAGGCTTGAATACTAGGTTTTTTGTGTCGCTATTTCTCTTACCTTCTTACGGCACCATTTTCTTCAATTTATTTTCCTGTGGGTATTCTTCATAACACGTAATGAGAACATAATTTTAGGTTGCCGTTTTTGTTCGTTGTAAAGATGGAATGACTGTTATTTACTGCTTTTTAATGTTACAACATTCTTGTATTTTTTTTCTGGTTTTCAGAGAGGTCTTTAGTAATAATTTAAATCATAATTTCATTAATTACTAGCGGTCCGCCCCGGCTTCGCTCGTGGTACATATTTACGTTTTCTCTACATAAAAACCATCCTCGTACTTCAAGGAATATAATAAAAAAAGAATTATCGAAATCGGTTCAGCCGTTCTCGAGTTATGCGCTTACCAACACATTTTGCGATTCATTTTTATATATAAGATTATTAACTGCATTAGTAAAGGATTGGTAAATAAACATAATTATCCAGTTTTAGGTTCTAGGTCATATTAGATTTGATGAATCTACCAATAGAGCTTTAGAGATAAGGATAGAGTTTTCTTCCTTAAATTCTATTTCCATACTGACATCTAAAATATCTAATATACATATATATTATGTGTATGTGTAGGTTGGTTTATTTCATTATCACATTAATAACGCTTTGAAACGCCTGAAGCGAGGCCACCATAAGCATGAGTTTTCGCTTGTCTATGATAAGGATGAACTGATTTCAGTGCTTAAAGCCTTTTTAATATGGTTCTTATTTGTACATTTATTTATTTATTTAAATTATCTCTTTGTTGATTAGAGTGTTTTTTATGGAAACTCTAGTTTAAAATGGTTCTTAGGTATGATAAAAACAGAAGCAATCATCTTGCTTTTCTCTCTCAATTGAACTGCATACAAGATCTTGCATGAGCTGAAATTCTAAAAACTGATTTTTTTGTTTGTATGTTTATTGCAAATTTATTATTTTTAAGTAATAAACAGTACATAGTATAAAATAAAGCCACTTTCCACCGTCTGTGTCTGTATGCTTAAATCTTTAAAGCTGCGCAACGGATTTTGATGCGTTTTTTTTAAAGATAGATTGATTTTCGAGGAAGGGTTAAGTATAAAATATTATGTTTTAGATAAAGCAGAAGAAGCCTTGGGTGGGCTATTTATGTAATGAAGAGAATTGATATAGCAAGCCGTTAAACAAAAAAGTATAACAACATAAAAAGGGTTTCAAAACAATGTCCAATAGTACACAACTCACAAGTGTTGAAAGTTGGTTCGTGCGGGCAACACCAACTTTGTTTTGTTTGAACCCAGTTATATCCCATATAGATAGATAGATAGTTTATATCGTAAGGGTGCTTTTCCACCAATAATGTGCGAGTATGTGTTGCGAGGAATGTGTTTGTAAAGAACCAATCATATCGCTTCATTTAGTTTGAAGCTTCAAGCGTTAAGCGTTTGACGCGATACCTACTATTGGTTATTTAAAAACACATTCCTCGCAATTGATGGAAAAGCGCCCTTAATAGGCAGTTCCATTGCGTCCTTTATACAACTAAAAGGTCCAACTTTTCCATGACAAATGGAATCTACGATTGTATTGGCCCTTTTGACATTAATGTATTGGTCACGGTTTGATGATACTTACGTTATTTATTGATTTAGTGAAAAGTTTGTGTAGTTTCATATGTTTATGGATTATGTTATCCCGAAATACAACCAGGAGCGTATTAAATATTTCTAATCTTTGTTTATTTTTTTATTTTCAAAAACTTGTAGTACATGAAACTGTGTTAGAATATCATTTTCCAAGTTTAAAATCCATGTCTGTTAAATTATTATTTTTAAAGCAGATTTCAGATTTAATAGCAATAATAACATCCATGCATTTATAATTTACTGGAAGAATGTCTTCATCGCGTATGTTAGGTAACATGACTAAGGAAAATCTAATAATGCTGAGCCATCACCTGAAATCTGCAGGATATTAACTCATCAAAGGTTACGTATGAGGTAAGATAACTTCAGCACTTAAAGATATATGATAAAATGATCCTTCAAGATCATTACAATGAGGAAATAGAATCAAGGAATGATAATGTACTAATATTATAGAGCTGAAGAGTTTGTATGTTTGAACGCGCTAATCTCAGGAACTACGGGTCCGATTTGATAAGGTTTTCCAGTGTTAGATAGCCCATTTTTCGTGGAAGGCTTTATATCATCACGTTAAGACCAATAGGAGCGGAGACATACGGGTAAAACTGTGGGCACAGCTAGTTCAATATATATGTATAAATTATACATCTGACATAAGATCAAAGTTCTTTGACAAGCAAGTAAATAATAATCTTACTCCCAAGTCCCGTAAACAATTCAATAAAATTCATGAGATAAGGAAAACAAATTCATAATTGTGCCTAACTGGGTCACACACGGGACAGTAAGTAAGGGTCAAAACAGACAAGTTTTTGTTCATTGAAATTAGGGCACGTACAGAATGGTCGAGTTTCGGAGTTGAAGAGTTTCTATTTAACGTTGTCTATTTGGCTCTCGTTTTAGAATAGTGGGGAATCAGCTTTGATTAAAGTGTTTTAAACTTAATGAAAAACAAATATAGACCATTTATACACAAGTTGATTTAACAATTTTTATGTAGAGTTGGTAATTTTAAGTTATCGTTTTTCCATCATATTATGTATATAAATGGGATTCCGCTGTTTTTTTTCCTTTTTCTTAATTTTAAATAGTCCTTATTTAGTTAGTCACTGCAAAGTCGACATAATATTTAGCTTGTGAGATATAAATTAGGGTAATATTTCCTAAGTTTAAGCAAATGAAAAATATCTAAATGATTTCCATTTATATAGATAGGTTGCATATTGGAAATACATTTGTATCTACTATCTAGTAGCAGAAGTTATCTGAGAATAGCTGTTTAATACTATTTTATATGCAAATTTCCTTCGCCCATATTAACCCTTTCAGGATTTTATTTCGAAAAAGTTTCTAATATTCTTCTTGGCGGTGTTATCTTGTTACATTAGTGTTCGATTTGTTATCCGATCAACGATTTTCAGTAGAAGACAAACATACCTACATTTTGCTTACTTTTGTGTTTATAATAATACTAGCTGTGTCACGCGGTTTCACCAGTGTAAATGAGTTTTTACTTTTAAACTTAATGTTCCTAATACTAATTAAATATCAGAATAAAAAGTAGCCTTAGTTAGTCCTTATTGTATCGGCTATCTGACAGTGAAAATCCCGTTAAAATCAGTCCAGCCGTTCCATAGAGTAGCCGATACAATTACAAACAGCTGTCTGTTTGTAATTGTATCGGCTACTCTATCTCTACAAAAATTGTAAAAATTACTATTGTACCGTGTATAGATCCATATGCGTTTAGTAAAAAGCGGTATTTTAATATAACAAACAGACATCCCAATTTTATAATTGTTATAGATAATAATAATTAAATAATTATGGAGATTAGACGTGGTAAATTTCATTACGTGCTTGTTTAAATTTAAACGTAATAACGAATGACATAACATTGACAAATAACAAAACAAACATTGATAATTATCATTTATTTATGGACAATAATCGGGTCCAATCAACCTGTCATAAATTTATTGAATCCAATTTATTACTCGATAACCTTAATCCCCGCGTTTGTTAAATGATTAAAAGATGTCAATTATTCTAATCCTGTGTCCATTTTATTGGACTGGGAAAAGCAATTTTATTTATAGAAAGTTTAGGTTCTATTTAGATGTGACGTGAGTCGATATGGACCAGATGAATTTCACATAGTTTGTTTTACAGATTGCTTGATTTTTATAAGATTTTCGATGGTCGCCATACGCCTCGGTCGCCTTTTTACAGCTGATTCAATAGAGCTCACTCGCCAATTATTACAAGTATAAAAATTAATAGCTTAGTGTGCGAATTAAAATTATAGTGACAATTGGAGTATACATAGAGGTAGATTAGGAGTGAGTCTGAGTCAGAAACAGGGATAGTAAAAAGATAAGTTAGAATTAGTTAGTCAAAGTCAATCTAGAGAAAGGAATCAATTGTACATGTAGAGAATTAAAGTGTATGTGTAAAATTCGACTATCGAATGTGTGTGTGAAAGTGAAAGGTAGTTATGACGTAGACATGTAGAGAGTTGTGCGTTATTTTAGTTAATATATCAACCGGCTCGTTGGTCTAGGGGTATGATTTTCGCTTAGGGTGCGAGAGGTCCCGGGTTCAAATCCCGGACGAGCCCGGATATCCTTTTTTTAATCATAATTTGGATATTATGACGAATTAATTAAGATTCACCGTAATTTAGTTTCAAAAAAAATACTCTATCAGTTATTAACCGATAAAAATAAAACAGTAGGTAAAATATAGGTAAATTTCTTTTTATAGTGGAGCCAATTTAATAGGCAACATTTGACGTCTATCAATTTTATCTTCATAGGGTGGTAACCTGCATAAAAACATCGATTAAAGTGAATTAATCGATAGGGACTTGAAACATTTGTCAATCGAACTTGAAACACATGTCAATAATTTATGATAATTTTTATTCCCAAGTAATCAATGCATTCGATTCTAGATGTCTGATTTCGATTTTTAGAGTAACGTCTCTGGTATTTAAAAAGAAAAAAGGTTCGTCGCACAAAATTGTAGCGACGTCAGTTCTTTAAATCAGAAATTGTTTATTATGTTTAGAATGGTTTATCAGTAAAATCAAATCCTAAGATTACTTATATCGGTCATTATTATAATAAATATGTAATCGTTATTGAAAAAAGTTAAGCAAATGTGCAGTTCTAACAAAACGAAATATCATGTTATTCTATGTTGTCGTTACTAGGTTACGTTGTTGAATTTTGTTGAACTGTCAAATGTTGCCTATTAAAATGGCTCTACTTTAATCAGTATTTAATATTAAATTACATTCCAAGCAACCAAAAACAAAAAGATTCCAACATTCCAAATCCAAAAATATCCCGGGAATTCCCAGCACATTCGTCTAATCGAATATTTCCCTATTGCAATAGAACCAGGGGGAGAGAGTGCATCGCTTTAGTAAATAAAAACACACAGATCTCATCTTGTTTGTTTACTTTGCTAGTGTAAATGTATTTCGAATATATCGGAAGAAAGGGATTCGGGAGCGGAAAACGATAGAATAGTAATAAGTTCCACGGTATTGGAATCCAACGTTTGTAATGGAACTGTATTTTTGGTTGGGATTTTTGGATAATTTCACGAATCATATTATGTGGTTTAGGAAGTGAAGATGAACATAGAAATTTATTATTATGACATGTTTTGATACTGCACATAAATACATATATACTTGTTGGTTGTAATTACGCAATATAAAAAGATACTAGAAAGGTCTTTCTGATTTAAGAAATGAAAATAGGGCTCATTTTATACGGATATTATGTATCTACCTTGACTATTGGCAAACAAAGCCTCAGTTCAGTATTCAATAGATAAGACATAGCACAAGATATTTTATAATACTTAAATATAAAGTTTATTAAATGTGACAACTAAGCGGCTATAGGTACATATAGGAGAATACATAGTGTATCCTTAGTCCTTACGTCATGTTCCCTTAAAAAAATATCGCTCTTCTGATCGTATTCCAGCCACGATATCCAATATCAGCAGATTATACAACTCTATAGAACTTTTTACAGAGCACAGATAACGCCATGCGTACAGAAGTGCAATATATTCTTAGTATTTCTTTATATTATATTATATTCTACTAGCTTTCCGCCCGCGGCTTTGTCTAAAGCCTAATAAATTATATACATTTATTTCCTCTTGAATCAGTCTATCTATCCGTTGCATAATTTTAAATATTTAAGCATACATAGGGATACAGGGACAGAGAAAGCGACTTTGTTTTATACTATGTAGTGATATCTATCCATTTATAAATTCCATACATATTTCAAATCTCATTTTATGTTAAATTATTGTCCTATATATATCCTGAAAATGCTATCTTTCTTTCAGCACATTTTGTCCACCGTCATATCTAAATTTCCACCACAAACCAAAAAAATTAACAGCACCAGAATACGCTGTCAAAAGCACAAATAAGCCCACATACATATATTAACAAAATTGCCTCAAAAGGGTGCGAATATAATTAAGCCTAACATTAATACCCCATATTTTATAGGTGGGTTAGATGCATAATGAATGAGGGATACATCTAATTGGACCATTAGTCATAAAGCGTGTCCTATCTCGACACACAAGACCTTACACTTGGCCACTTGCCAGATACGATACAAGGCTGGGAGGGATTCACACGTACATTGGTAGAGGCCCGACATTAGAAGTGGGGCCTCAGCAAAAAGATCAAGATATTTACTAACTATGTTCAGGAACTTCCCATGTTACTTAATTAAGTTGCTTATTTTAACTCTCTTGCCTCCAAAATATCTAAAGCCACAAAATTCATACAATAAAATTTATCTGCGGCGTGAAATAAAGACATACAAACACACTTTCGCATTTATAATATGAGTAAGGTACAAAATAAATAATAAGCTTGTAGATAGAGCTCTTTCGACAGGTAATTGAAAACGAATACGATAATAACTTTTATTATATGGGATGAATAAAGTTTAGGTTACATGTGTTATTTTATCTCGAAATTTAATTTGAATCTCTTGGATTGCTTTATTTACTCAAGAATGTACAAATTTAGTACATGAATGTAATAGTTATTTCAACTATTAGTTTAAATTTACTTTGTAGCTGAATGTGATCTTAATTTAATTCATATATTATAGGTATTTAAAGGAATTATTTCAACTTGAATATCATAATAGATATTTTATTAAGCTATTGCATAGCTTCTATCGCGGGCCTTGAGCGCGGGGACCGAATCCAGAAATTCCGTAACGAAAAAACCTCACGCTCCCCACTCCGACGGGCACGGCGGAGGTGTGGCTTGAAGGCATGCTATGCAATAGCTTTACCGCGGCAGTCCCCGAATGCCACACGTCTTTTTTTTATTATTATTACGTAGGTATTGTACAATCTACGAATCAATTAGCAGATCTTATTATAATACCCTAATACGTTTCAAGCAACAGATTTATCGATCCTTTTTTAATATTTATTATCTGTCATAACAAGGGCATCGTTTAGCATGTCTGGGCCTCAAATCCATATCTGTAGACTATTTTTCGCGTTCTTTCCGCTTGAGCCTGTATTTTTTAGCCGTTTCGAGGAAAACCTCTGTCGCATTGTTGAATTTAAACGTTTTTTCGGTGTCTCGGGGCTGTTTTCTCGAATTCAAATCCAAATTGTTGGGCGTGGCAGATTTATGTCATTGTTATAGCGTGTGCTGAATAAAATAATCAGTTGGATTCCTTTTGGGAAACATTATCGGTATGTGAACGTGATTGGTAGATTATTTTTTTATTTGATATAATATATATTATTATATAGTGAATGATTGAAAGAATATGCGTTAGAAAAATTGTAATTCTATGTAATTCTTTATTTTTTTATTGTTGGGATGGAGGTCACTCTAATTTCAACAACGATAAGGGGCCACTGAAAACCAGCGCTGTGCGTGCAATACTGCCGTACAGCATTTAGCTGAGTTGGTAACCCTTTTTCAAGGACACTCTACCGTACTAATTTAGTGTAATTTTTTGTCTCCTTTTTTTTCTAAGTTGTACCTTGTTAAATAATTGTAATGTATAATTGCTTTTTATGTTTTAAGTTTTTTGTTGTTGTTTATTATGTAAATGTTTTGGTTTTTAATGTCCTTGAAATAAATGTTTTTTCTTTCTTTCTTTCTTTCTTTCAAAAATAGATAAAATAAAAGCTTCCAAAACGGAAAAGCAACAAAAGGCTGCTTTAATAACAGTTAGTGATGTCTATCAGGGAAACACTTCAGTGATAATAAAGAACATTATATTTTGTAGTTGTTTATAAATGTTCATATAGCTGAAGCAAAATAGAAATTCAATTAAAAATTCTACTTAGCTATTGATTTATCATAGGTACAATACACCTATTGCTTAATACCGCAGGTAACTTTTGGGTATGGGACAAAATAAACTATTATAAGCCGCCCGCCCATCACCCTATTTATCACGAACTAAAGTTAACAGTTGGGAACATAATTTATTAATTTAGGTAGCCTGTACTATTTATGAAAATGTTTGAAAACATGCATTATTGATACACTTTATATAAGATAAGAGGGATTATTTTTATATTATAGTTTTCAATATTTATTATGTAGTTTTCTATACTATAAATACTATACCGTTATATTTCAAATTATATATTACCTATTTAATAATAAATAACATTTCGCATCTTAAAACTTTCAAAGCCTTTTATGAATTCTAGATCTGCTAAGAGTACTCCATTAGAATTTAAAATCGAATTTAGCTGTCTAGAAAAAGACACAGTCTTATCTTTTAAGAAAATGTTGATAATGAAAAAAAAAACTTTATTTATTCATGTTTTTTTTTAGAATTTAGTGTTAAATTGATTATTAGAAAAATGATGAATATTAATAAATATAATCATAAAAAAAAGATAACTAATGATAGAATATAATTATTAAAATCCAACACAAAATGTAATTTAGAAATTGATTTCCAAAATCAGTTTCATATCAACCGACTTATTCAGTATTCACACAAGATAATAAATACAGTACCAAAATTAACCGATCACCAGCCCTTTTTTTTAAAGTGGCGGCCCTACGGACTGCGGAACCATGTACGTTATGTCGGACTCCCACTGCCCAATGAAACTAAAGCAAAAGTGTGAGTCAAAGCTAGTTCAAATCACAGTTAAGTTAAGATTATTTCCTATTCCATTTTTAAGCTATTGCATAGCTTCTATCGCGGGCCTTGAGCGCGGGGACCGAATCGAGAAATTCCGTAACGAAAAAACCTCACGCTCCCCTCTCCGACGGGCTCGGAGGTGTGGCTTGAAGGCATGCTATGCAATAGCTTTACCGCGGCAGTCCCCGAGTGCCACACGTCTTTTTTTATCATTCACAAGCACTACACAATCCTAAATTGAACCTAAATTCCCAAATAAATACTCGACTTCATACCCTTCAAACTCACACAAAATTATAAATGCAATACCAAAATTAACCGATCGCCAGCTCTGAACTAACCCGCAAAATTCTAACCGTTAATCCCGTAATACGTTCTAATTACCGTGATAATTAATAACCAGGTTTTGGCCACGGGCCATTATTAGCCTTAAATGATTAACTGTGATAACATTTCTTTGGTGTAAAGATAATATGGAATAAGTACTAATTAACGAAAAGGTATTTAATATTGTAACAGAAATATATAGAAAAAGAAAAACAAGTTCATCAAATTATTACAACAATTTTTCCAACAGATATGTGTATAGTAGAGATACCTTTACCTATCTATATTAGTTAATTTTATTATTTACTAACTGTGCTCCGCGGTTTTACCCAGAGTGCTCCGCTCCTGTTGGTCTTAGCATGATGATATAATATAGCCCATAGCCTTCCTCGATAAACTCAAACTCAAACTCAAACATTCATTTATTCAATTAGACTACTATTTAGTAGCACTTTCGAATCGTCATTACATAAGTATTTTTAACATTTACCACCGATTCGGAAAGCAGTATCTACGGAGAAGAATCGGCAAGAAACTCCATAGTTGCTCTTTTAAATCATGTCAATATTACATAATATGTAACTTATATCTAACTACATAATAATATATCATAATATGCCAAAGAACTGTCCTGTGGTTTTTACGCGATAACCCTCCATGGGTCTTTATCGTCTGATAAATGGGCTAACTAACACGGACTTTTCAAATCGGACCAGTAGTTCCTGAGGCGATTTACATATTTTTGCTATAAATCCTTATAGCAAAAATATGTACCTACATGACATAATATACAGGTAACATGGAGACAAAACTTTTGAAATTAAAATTATACAGTTATTTATTCAATATTAAAACATTTAAAAGCGGGTTTGGTGACTGTCATCCTCGAATCTGCAGAATAAATTGCTTTTTAAATCTGTTTTAAAATACAATTTAAGACAATTCAAGAGCAGATACTTTTCACTAAATACTAATATTATTTTATAAACAGTATAATTTTAACTTAACTAATCATAAACATATACAATCCTAAATACGTAGAATGCAATGCATAAAATAATCACATCGACCGCTAATCAGGGCGCATTCAAATTGAAACTTGGCTATCAAAAGCCAATTCCGACGCGTAATTGTTAAAGCCAGCTCAAACCAGCTTAATTATCCTGATGGAGTGAGGAATGGTGTTTCGTTGGATTGTATTCTGTACCTTGTTTTGGAAAAATTGTTACTTTTTGTTTAAGGCTGTGTATACTGACTGTTTTAATCATTTATCTTAAACCAGCTTCCGCCCGCGGCTTCGCCCGCGTGGTGTTTTGATAAAAGGTAGCCTATGTTCTTTCTCAGGGTCTAAAGATTGTCTGTGCCAAATTTCATCACAATCGATTGAGAGGTTTAAGCGGGAAAGCGTAACAGACAGACAGACAGGGTTTTTTCCCATTCATAATATTAGTAGGGATTGAGACATACTTATAAATGTTATCAGTTCGTTACCAATACATTTAAATCCATGAATTACACTTTCAAGTTTTGTTTTATCAGAAAAATGCGAAAAGAATACATAAATCTTAACTACAGGTACCTAAATCTATTCCAACTTGTTTAGCGATTTTTAATTTAAAATTTAACTAAGAGACAAACACCAAAACATTTATAGCATTATTCATATGCAAATATACAGTACAATCTATCACTCGGAAATATCCGTTTTCTTTCGTAAAAACTCTTTTCCGCATTAAAATCCCCTACCCCGAATTAATATTATGTCGTAAAATCTCTTTGACTCGCCGCCAAAGACAGTTTTCATCCAACCCATAGTTTCTAGTGTGGGTCTCATTGAATTACAAATTAGATGTACCTTGTATTATTTTTAGCCACCTGCGAACATGAAACGTCAAATTAACATAATATTTTAGGGCTGCCAATCAAATTTGAATGATTTAGTTTATGTTTAGGTTATTGGCCAACCCTTGAAGTTATATCCACCCTAAAACAGTTTCAGAATATTAGAGCCAATAAAATGATTCACTTGGACTGGATTATGAGGTGGCGTTTATGGTTTAGAGAGGCGTTATGATCCACCCTTTCTTTTTAGGATAATGAATACCTATTTATGTAGGAGTGTATATTTTTGTAGCGCTTAATTGGCCATTTTGTATTTTTATAGAGCAAATGGCAAATTTGATATTTTCAGTTTTGCTTTATAAATATAAATTTAAAAAGAATAGAAAAAATCGACCACGAGGCGGGATCACGGGTGGCTAAGTTGTTCAGGAGTCCTTCCCGGTTTGAGTCCCTCATCGTGATTGAATTTTTTCTATTCTTTATAAATTCATAGAGCAAATGGTATTTATTTAATAAGTTGAAAATTTTATATTTTGTTTACGTTTTTCCTGCATATTTTATGTCTGGATTAGACAGACATTCAAGCATTGGTTAGCTTTTGTGTGTGTGTATTGACAACGCTAACCTATGCGAAAATTAAATAATTAGATACATTAATCAAAACATCTGCTATTAGAAGTATCAATATTTGGAAAATTGCATTTATTTCAATTTTCATCACGTTTTAACCGTTCAAAAGTTTAATAAGAGTTTATCGATATATCGTGTCGTGTGTTTGGATATAAATCGTTTTTAGACATCAGTTAGATTTACGAATGTTGGTCAAAACGTTTATTGCGGTTTGCTATTATTGCACTGGAAACATATAAATTTAGTTGTTCACACGAAAGGACTTGACGAAATATAAAAATAAAATATTGGAATTGTTAATCATACAAATTAAAATGTGCATCGCTACATGATGAAATTTGGCACAGACAATCTTTAGACCCTGAGAAAGAACATAGGCTACCTTTTATCAAAACACCACGCGGGCGAAGCCGCGGGCGGAAGCTAGTAATGAATAAATAGCTGTTAGAAGTAGTAACTCAATGCGAACATAATACCTCATCAAATACCTCATATATTCAATAAAAGCTTACATATTCAAAAGTTTATGCAAAGCTTTCAATTTTTCATTTCATTATCCCTAACGAATTCAACGGTACAATTCTCGAAGAAGGCAAGAGTATTAAATATTCAAATGCAAGGAAACTGTGATATTGCAGCCCTTTGAAGGCTTTTATTTTGTCGAGATTGCAACGCGATATTGAGACTAACAATATTTGCGTATTTAGAAATAGGTAAAGGATTGTATCACGTCGCATAGTAAATATATCTGCTTATATAATACAGTTGATAGTATAATATATTATTATGTATAGTTGATAAATATAATAACTAGCTTTCTACCCTCGGCTTCGCCCGCTTTATCTTAAACCTAATAAATTATGTACTAAAACCTTCCTCGAGAATCACCCTATCTATTAAAATAAACCGCATCAAAATCCGTTGCGTAGTTTTTAATTATTTAAGCATACATAAGGATATAGGGACAGAGAAAACGACTTTGTTTTATACTATGTGATAAGCCTGTGAACTAGTTCAGAATATAATCTTCCTATTTACTAAACTTAATATATTAATCGTTCTTAATGGTAATAAATATCATCCATCCTCAGAAAGACTCTCGTTTATAATACGAGCTGGAGCATGCGGCTTCACTCGTGTAAAAAGCATGTATGTATCAATCTAGATTCTAGACTATGTTTATGTGCCAAAATTTCATAGTGATTGGATCAGTTGTTTTTGTAGTTGGAGAAGCTGGTAGCTGCGTGAAAAGCCTGTCGGTTAGTACAGACTTTAGTTTGTCTATGTTCCAAATTTCACAGATTTACGATCAGTTATTTTTGCGTAAAGAAGTAAGAATTAATATTTACCCAACTTCAGAAATTTTCTCGTTTATAATACTTGCTGTTAGTCTATGGCTTAATTCACGTAGTTGCTAGATAAAAAGTTTGTGTTAGTTTAGATAATCCGTCTGTACCTAATTTCATAGAGAATCGATCAGTTGTTAAAAATAACGAAACATTAATCAATAAACGGCCGTTATATATCGTATACTGAAAACCTGAAATTGTAACAAAATTATTTATTCATTCAGAACTCCCTTTAAATTTATTCCATTCCATTACATTAAAAAATAACGACAAGTCAGAAAATAAACCAGAATATTACGCACGAGAATAAAACGTACCTTCAAAAGTAACTCAACGGAGCGTGCAATAAATACCGGTATAAAGTATCTCAAAGAAATAAATTTGATCTTCAGGTAAAAATATAATATGAATAACATCGGAGCCGGTTGTAAATCATTCTCAGATAAAGTTATGTCGCATGTATGCCGCTAATACGAGCGTTTTAATGCTAAAATGTATGTACATCTAATGATTTATGAGACAGGGGTGATGCCACCTTGAAATTCGCGGAAACACAATAATAGAGGACTTTTTAGGAAGTACTAGCTATGTCCAGCGGTTTTACCCGCAGTGCTCCGCTCCTGTTGGTCTTAGCGTGATGATATAAATTATAGCCTATATCCTTCCTCAATAAATGGGCTACCTAACACCGAAAGAATTTTTCAAATCGGACCTTTAGTTCCTCAGATTAGCGCGTTCAAACAAACAAACAAACAAAGGTATCTTTTTGTCAATCTTTATCAATATGAAATTAAATGTTTTTGTATGTAAGAGTTAGAAAATCGATCCATTCACAAACATGAAAGGCCTGTTAAAATAAAAATTATGAATAAGCGCTTCCAATCCAATTATTCTAAAATAATAGCAATGAAATATAAGCTTTACCAAAAATGTAATTTGTACAAGTCTCTTATTTTATATTGACACCAGCCTCAATATTGTCTCTATTTGGTTTCGCTTCCGACACACCTATAAGATATTTATTTGCATTTTCATCACTTTCCCATCGCGTTCTGATCCATATTTTTGCTAAGGTGCTTACAAATAATCTTCTTCAAGCTGTTTTATAACGTGTTTCCTTTTACCAAAATCCATAAAAATCTTATGATTCCAGAAGTGTGAAGGTATGTTTTTGTTATTAACATTAACGGTAATGCTAATATAAATAAAATTTCATGTTTGTTTATGGAAAACGATTCAAACTATTTTGATATTTTTATTGAGATGGAGAAAGATAGGAAAATTTATGTAGCTGCAAGACCTTAAAGTTTTTTTTTATTGCTCTAAGTAACTCTTTATTACCGAAACATTGTTAGAATTCTTAAATCAGATGAAATACAAAAAATGAGGAGCCAGTTATTTCACACTCTTTGACGAATATTTTCATACATTATCCGTCACTTTAACAGACAAATAAGCTAAACAAAACACATCCAAAAGAAACCCGCCATAAATTTCCCAAATTTATTATTCTCACTTTAAAAACAAGTCAAAAATATTGAAAAACATCTATAAACCGTAAAGTTTCAAAGATTACGTCGATACAGGTTCATATGCATAAAATAATAGCATCCATAAGTCACGGCTTGGAGAGATCCTATTTCCTCAACGGGACTCTACCTGCTCATCAATTCTTGCCTTTACATAATATTTTGTTTATTCTCAAACGCACTATGGATTTTATAAAAGGGTCATAAATCACTTGGGTTGGTTCAGATTTTGAGAAAAGGTTGATAGTTTTATGAGGACATTCTATAGTTTTATTATTTACTAGTTTTCCGCGCGGCTTCGCCCGCTTTGTAAACAACAAATTATTACTATCTACAACCTTCAAAAATCACTCTATCAATTGAAAAAAACGCACTGAAATACGTTGCTTAGTTTTAAAGAGAAAGACAGACAGCGACAGCGGCTTGGTATACTATGTAGTGATTAATTAATGTATCAAGATATTAATTACTCTGCAAATAAGGAATCAGCATAAACAACACCTATTTATATAAAATAATTGTTTTCATACACACTTATAAAATTGGGTCAGCTATCTTGCTAGGTACCCACCACAAGATTTTTTAAGAACTAAATGGCAATTTTATAAGTTGTTCAGGAATATTATATTATTTTCAGAATTCTCGATAACAATAATCTATTCACGCTATTTATTAGATCTTTGTTTTTCGTCGAAACTGTTGTTAAATATAAACAGATGAGTTGTGTATACGGACAAGAGGTTAAAACTGAGATGACCCCTTTTATGGATATGCTTCCATTAGCTAATCCTACCTACTTTGTATTATAATGTTAGTTTGTGTTTGAGTAATACTTGCTAATATTTGTTACTCAATCACGCAAAAGCAAATTAATTTGATAGAAGTTTTGCCACTTACCTATATTAATAGTATGGAAAGATATAGAGCATAAATTAATTTTACTAATTTATATTTAATAATTATAATATTAATTAATTAATCGTTTCACTACATAGTATAAAACAAAGTAGCTTTCCTTGTCCCTATGTATGCTTAAATCTTTAAAACTGCGCAACCGATTTTGAGGAGGTTTTTTTAATAGATAGAGTGATTCAAGAGGAAGGTTTTAGTATATAATTTATAGGTGATAGACGAAGCGGGCGAAGACGCGGGTGGAAAGCTAGTGTAATATAAAAGACGAATAATGGTTTCACCTGTAGGTGACTTTTATTCATTTAGAAATAAACCTACATATCGTTAATAGCTTCCAAACCACAAAAACTGCCTGAAAACAGAAACTTCAACCAACCACTTCCATCCACTTAGCGCATTATTAGAAACAGTGGAACCAATTACAGCGCTGTCATTCAGTCATACACGTCACAGCGGGAATCACAGCATTTGTCGCAGAGAGGGAATATCGCAGCATTTCACAAATTTTCGGTTGACACGCCTCCCATTCGAGGTGTGTTTGTGACAATTTGGCAATATTGTACCCGCAGTTTTTGTAGCTCATACATATTTTTATTTAGCTGGGAAAAGACGTGAAATAAGCAAAACGCGTTGTATGTCTCGAATCTGAAACAAAAAAAAAATAAACATATTAATTGATATTAATATCAAATTTTACTTTTTTATCGTCACTTTGAATTAAAGAAAGCAATCACCACATTAGAAAATATTTTATCAATAAATTTATAAAGTTAACAAGCAATAATATATTGTTACTGTTTTAGCTAAAATCGAACATTATAACTATTCACAAATAAAGAAAATAACCTTACCCCCATACAACATAACTTTAATTTTAACCACGACATTTCAACACCCCTCCAACGCAAAGTCTATTTCAATAAAATTCAAAATACACGAATAAAATTTAAAAGCACATAAACATTGATATTGGTTTTATCATTCCCAGCGAGTGTTGTAAATTTACACCCCTGTTACAACCGCTATTAATGTTGAAGTTTCGTTGTCGATAAAAATGATGGACGAGGCAATTGCATTCAATTTTACGGTCAGATTTAAGATTTGTAGATCTGAAGCGCTATACTGTTTCTCGATGGTCGTGCAGAAGTTACCGTGCATTTATGTGAAAGTGTTATCTTTATCTAACTAGAAATAAACTAAGAATTTATAATACTAAGATTCTAATGTACCTATCTATAACAGAATATCAGTTGAAGGGATTTTAGTGACACCCAAATGATACTTTGACTTTGACATTGGATAGAGCCAAAAAATGAAGAAATAATAAAAGCAATCCACTTCAACTGAACTTGGAAGTTACAAAATAATAAAAATAATAAAGCCGATTTTTAGCTTAATTTCAAAATTGAAGTTAACGTTAAAGTTAATGTTAAAGTTAAAGTTGATGTTAAAGTTAATGTTAAAGTGTTCAGCTAGCGAAGCAATTGCTGCACAAAACAACTCGGTCAGTGTGGACGTGGCTCGGCCGAAGAAACTTGAGTGCCACCATTTTCTATCCTAGCTAAATTTTTAGAAAAGTGGTCATTTTATATCTAATCCTATCGGTTTTAATCGATCAAAACTGCCCAACCTAACAATACACCAACCAATTGTTACAAAACAAATTCCAAATCTTAAAACCTAATTGGTCGAATAAATGTTTAAGCCACAAATGTCTGAATCATGGCGTAATGGGTTTCGGAAAGGATGAAATTTAATTAAGCTAAACAAGATTGTTTGGTTATCTGCGAGGTCAGGGCTAATTTCACAATGGGAATACGAAATTCCTTGCACCATAGATACTGTGCCGAAATACCGCTGACTGGGTATATTAATATTGTTAGGTGCGGGTTACATGGCGCGAATTTTATTAACGAAAACAATAAATATTCTCTGATCGTCAAACGTAATCATAAAATCTATACTAATATTATTTAAGCTGAAGAGTTCGCTTGTTTGGTTGAACGCGCTTATCTCAGAAACTACGGGTCCGATTCGATAAATACTTTCAGCGTTAGATTAGTCAATTTATCGAGGAAGACTATGAAACATCACGCTAATTCCTATAAGAGCAGAGCTGTACGGTAAACCTGCGGGCACACCTAGTATCATATTATTAATCCGAAATTGTGTGTGGAAATATACGTGATCATAGAGCCGACAAGAAATTGGTTAAATAAAATCTTAAAAAAAACTAGTTTCATTCTATAATAAAGAGAAGAATACAATTTTATATTCATGAAAATATAAAATTGTTTAAATACTATTAAACTAACATTTATTTATTGGACTCGTGTATATTAATTTTAAAGTTTTCAAAATATTATAAGTATTATTATTGTAAAATATAACCGATACGGAAAATAAATTTAAATATATTGCCGTGAATAGGTAGTAATTTGTATAATAGGTTTATGTCTTAATATAAAGATTATCAAGTTAATATAATATTATTAGCTAAAGATTTATCGCCATGTAAGCCCAGCATTAAAATTATTCAAAATGACAACAAGAGACAATAATATTGTGAAAGCGCTTTATTAAATTTCGAGTTAATTTGATTTAACAACTGTAACTTTTAACAATAATTATAAACAATACAATGTCTGTCAATTAACAACTTTTAAAATTGAATTTTATAAGCCTGTTAATGTTCAAGTTCTTATTTAACTTAGTTTATGTATTCTTAACAGATGTAATACTAAAAATTAAAATCTATAACTTCGAGTTTAATCATATTAATGGCAGAAGAATCTATTTAAATATTATTAAAACATTCATATTTATGTAAGTATCTAATCCATACTAATATTATAAATGCGAAAGTAACTCTGTCTGTCTGCCTGTCACTCAATCACGCCTAAACTACTGAACCAATTTTCATGAAATTTGGTATGGAGATATTTTGATACCCGAGAAAGGACATAGCCTACTTTTTATTCCGGGAAAATGACGCAATCCCGGAAATCCCACGGGAACGGGAACTATGCGGGGTTTTCTTTGACTGCACGGGCGAAGCCGCGGGCGGAATCCTATAGTACATAATAATTATAATAACTATGTATATTTAAACCCGATAACAAGACGTAGTAGTGGTTGCGTTGTACGCAATATGACATCAAAATTTTATTCAGCCGTATGACATCGCATCTGGATATAAGTAGCCTAATCTATCTATATACTAAATTCCATCTAAATACAATCAGTCATTTTTAGGTAAAAGAATTCCTCACAACACACACTCGCGTTTATTTTGCATTTCAAAGTGATAATGATAATTTAAATACAATCTAAATTAATGTTAACATCACATTAATCTAGACCAAGTTTAACTAAACAGATAGTGGAGGTTGAATTGATCGCGTTAAGGGCGCGCATTCATTGTGAAACCGCGAAATACGTTTCAGTCGAGCTGGCCGTGTTAAATACATTGGTTTTTATTAAGTCAGGTAATTGTGTACCAGTAAATAAAATGTATATGTTACAATCAAAACTCACTGCCGGTCAAATGAGTTTTGACTGTAACATTAAGATTCACTAACTTAACCTAAACTTAACTTTACTTTGATAGTATAGTATAACACTAAAGTATGCTATCCATAGAGATGTTTCTCTATATTTTGTGATATTTTTATGAAACTTGTAACAAGGTAGAGGATATTCTTCCTGTTTTATACGGTTACAAGGTCTTTAATGTTACAAATATTAATATTACGATATGTGCGGAATGTCGGAATTTGCCAAACTAATATATGAATATATTTTCCTTAAATTCTTACGTGAAGGGATGGAATACAGAAACGATTTGACAATCTAATTAATGTACGATCAAAGCAAATTATTCAGAATTTACTTAAGTTTTTTTCTATAATACTAATCGCTAAAGCTTTTGTCAGAAAGTAAAATAATATTTGTTTCACCCAAATACGACTGATCGTATCTAAGAGAATGTATCAAAGAGATATTATTAGTCTGTATTGGCACGTATTACCTATACTTATTTGAATTCCATGCAAGTAAAGACGCAGTCTGACACTAGTTAATAAATGCATTTTGTAAACATAGGCGCGATTTTTCAATCCTTGACTAGCCCGTCCAACAAAGTGATACATAATAATTTAAAAGAGTCACCTGTAACTGAAAAAATCGGGCAATAGATTAAATTTTCGAATTCAACGAATAAGTTGTTACCAAGGATCAAAAAATCCACTTAATGTCATGTCCACCAACTCAAATAATTCTTTTTTCTAATGTAATATGATCCCTAATTATGTCACGTCTAACATAAGTTTACACATGAAAACACACCCTTAAACACACAAACAAGCCCTTCGTGAAATTAAACTACGGTTAGTAATTAACAAAACTGTGTTTAAACAGCGGACCTCTGGGCCGGGTTGAGTTAGATGTATTTAATTGTTTTGCTGTTTGTCTTTGTTTTTTATTGTTATAGAGGCATCTCTATTAATTACTCCGCTAAAAGTTAGAGGTATCATTAGGAACAACAATTAAATAGGTAGTGAATAAGATGAATGGAAATTTAATTACTAACAGTCCGCCCCGGCTTCGCTCGTGGTACATGTTTACGTTGTCTTTCCATAAGAACCATCCTCGTACTTCAAGGAATATTATAAAAAAATTGGTTGTCTGTAAAGTCGGTTCACTGACGATAGTTGAACGTGACAACGTCCGATTGTGCTTCTTTGTCGCTCGTTCCGCGCTCTCGCTTGCACTTCAAGACTCACATGGAACGCCTCAGAGCGAGGTAACGCCTCATGAGTCATGTTTTTTCGTGCGTGCAGCCGGCTTATCGAATTATAAGACGTTGTCACGTCAAAAAAAGAATTAATGAAATCGGTGAAGCCGTTCTTGAGTTATGCGCTTAGCAACACAATTGGCGATTCATTTTTATCATATAGATAGATAAGCCACTTGGTAATTTTTAGTAGTTAGTATTATGTTAACGTAACGGCACCAGTCTTGTACAGATTAAGGAAAAAATTGAAGTTTTTTGCATATTTCTCGTAGGTTTTTTAACTTTATTGGATATTGTTAAGTTATACCTTTAGTTCAATGTTAGTTTAACGTAACCAATGTTAGAAAAAAGATTACAATGCATAAATAATGAAGTTATTTATAAATTAAAAAACCACTTTTTTGCACCAGTGATGGACAGTGAAAATCTAATGATGGACACCCAGTTTTGGACAACATCCAGTTATGAACACCCATTTATGGACTGTACCTAATATTTTTTCTCCAGTTATTTACACTTGGAGAAGACTTATAGTTCATCAATAGAATCTTGAAAATGATGATTGGAATATAATAAATCGGAGATGTATTTATAAAAAATAGTACTTATTAATTATTTTGCATAGTTATAATATTTAAAACAGTCTTAATTTCCATTTTCTAGGCAAAAATGGACAAATGCATCGTTAAATACGAGTTATGTCCGTTAAGAAACACCAATATGGGTTTTTTTTCTCAATAAGTCAGGGATGAAAAATATAACTAAAAAAAGTACTGCCATTCCATCCATTTTGGGACTTCTTCTTCTTCGTCATATCACTCTCGTCAGAGCGAACGTGGTCAACATGAGGTTTGGGGGGGTAGATGTTACCCGCTTCACGATATTCCGCCATATCTCTCTGTTTCCTGGCATTCCGCTACACTCGTGAAGTGAATCGCCAATCTGAATCCGCCAACAGCCTTAATTTGATCGGTCCATCGATATGGATTCCAAATTGTAGCACGAGGCAAAAAGCTTTTTTTAAACTGTTGTCAAGATGGTGTGGATGAAATTTAAGCGTGTGTGCTATATGGTGGTGGAATTTAGCAGCAGACAGCGATCCAAACAGTTCATCAGAGAACTCTCTATGATAGATACGTTACAATACGCATAAGTATGCGACTTCTCTACGCAGTAATAGAGAATGAAGCCGAGAACGAGTCGCACAGCACATAATGACCCATTGTTCTAAAATATATTCTTCATGGGTAGATATATATTATGTTGTTGGACCCATTAGTGTAATTTTAACAAAAAATGTCAATGTCCATTATAGGAACCAAAGCAAATCCAGTCATGGACAATTGTTGTACAATATTGGAACCCTTTGTTTGAAATCGTCGTGATAGGTATATTATTAATCAGAATGAAAAGACAATACAGAAAAGGGCATGTAATTAATACCTTTAAAAAAAGTTTATTTTCGACATATGTCCATAAATGGATATATCCATAGAATTAAATCCAGTTATGGACACTGAAGAATTTTATTTAAACAACATAACCTATCATGATACTAAATCGTGTAATATTTCATACAATTAACTACTATAAATAAAAGTAATATCAAATTTTGCTAACATTTATAAAAAAATTCTTATAACCAAAATTGTGTCCTCACTTCCTTAAGGATTTCCTTAGTAAAAACGGATTTCTTCGAAACGAGTCGCAGCAACTAAACATAACGTTCTGCCATCTTCAAACGTTTTGGCCGAATAAGATGAAATGTCGTATTTTGATAGCTTATGAACCAAACTTTTATTTTAAGTATTGCCAAATTATATAACGTTAATTTTGGTCTTAATATTTAAATTTAATATTTATTTTGTCCATTACTGGATGCTTGTCCACCACTGGTGCCGTTACCTTACCTGTGGTAACTGGTAATAGTATGAGCTAAAACAATATTTTTATCAATCACATTTTTACTTCTTTTGCGTTTAAATAAATAACATTAAAGGTAAAGAAACTAACCTAATTTTAATGTTTCATTTATATCCATACTAATATAATAAATGCGAAAGTAACTCTGTCTGTCTGTCTGTTACTCAATCACGCCTAAACTACTTAACCAATTTGCATGAAATTTGGTATGGAGATATTTTGATACCCGAGAAAGGACATAGCCCATAGGCTATCTTTTATTGCGAAATATGTACCACGGTCGAAGCCGGGGCGGACCGCTAGTATGTTATATAATAAAGCAAAAAAGTAGTATTTACTATCTCTACTAAAATTACCTTTAAAACACTTTAACACTAACATTAAAGGTGCATAAAATGTCTAATGGTATTATAATCGTTTACCCTCTATGAGTGGATGACGTCAGCATATTATCGCTAAGAGGTGTCATTAGCCACACATACACCTATCCTAGGTGAAATACTTGTAAGGTAGTAAAATATTATTTTCTCTTTGGAGAGGAATATGTAATAGCTAGCTTAAAAACTACTAAAGGGATTTTTATTTTTAAACTGTTGGAACTTACAAGGTTGTAAAATATTATTTTCTTCTATTGAGGAAAATATTTGTAATAGTTATCTTAAATACTAGGTAGTATTTAAGATAACTATTACACTTAACATTTTACACTTAACATTATTATTATTACTTAACCGATTTTAATAATAAGACGGACATCCATACTAATCCATACTAATATTATAAATGCGAAAGTAACTCTGTCTGTCTATCTGTTACTCAATCACGCCTAAACTACTGAACCAATTTTCATGAAATTTGGTATGGAGATATTTTGATACCCGAGAAAGAACATAGGCTACTTTTTATTCCGGGAAAATGACGCAATCCCGGAAATCCCACGGGAACGGGAACTATGCGGGTTTTTCTTTGACTGCGCGGGCGAAGCCGCGGGCGGAAACCTAGTAATAGATATAAGATTGAAGATCAGAAATTATTACCTATACGATCGATTTTGATTCCTGTAAAAAGACACTAATTTCCAAGTAAGTATAAATATTCAAGTAAAAACAAACAATATCTGGCATTCATTTTCTAAATAATATATTATACTAGCTGTGTCCCGCGGTTTCACCCACGTTGCTCCGCTCCTGTTGGTCTTAGGGTGATAATATATAGCCTATCCTCGATAAATGGGCTATCTAACACCGAATGATTTTTTCAAATAGGACCAATAGTTCCCGAGATTAGCGCATTCAAACATACAAACAAACTCTTCAGCTTTATAAAATTAGTAGGTATAGTAAAGCAAAGGAAGAAGATCACGTGCAGAAAATTGAAATGTAATATGATAATTTTATTATCTTTTACTATGATACGGAATGCTTAACATTATTTAACGAGCAGATAAAACGAACCCCAACGGACCTCTTTTAGGAGTGAAATGAGTGAGGTTTATTAGTAAATTAATTATATTTATTAAGGGAACAATACACCGGCTATAATGAGAAGGTATTAAAGATAAATTCATTATTTTTATTTGATTATTACATTACGCTCTTTGTAATAAAGCTTGTGAAAAAGTGTTTCTAACGCATTTGGTACTCGTTAAAATTTATTTACCTAATTAATTTTAATTTAACCCACGCTTATCTACGAATTTTTAACTATCACTACCTACTTTTCTAATGAACTTAAAGAAAATTATGAACTTAGTTTGATTAATTTCAAAAGCGTTTTTCCAAACAGTATTTTTTTGTATTAGTGCCTAATCACTGACCATAAACATAATATTATACCTTTTCAGGTTATAATCAACTAAACTTTGAGAAAAGTTTTATAATCAAGACTAGCCGCTCCGCGCGGTTTCACCCCCGTGGCTCCTCTCCTGTTAGTCGTAGCGTGATGGTATATAGCCTATAGCCTTCCTCGATAAATGAGCTATCTAACACCGAAAGAATTTTTCAAATCGGACCAGTAGTTCCCGAGATTAGCGCGTTCAAACAAACAAACAAACTCTTCAGCTTTATAATATTAGTAATCAAGATAATACGTAAAAAAAATAATGCCTATATCGAAACACAAAGTAACAAAAGTATACCACAAAAATGTATTTTCTTCCGTTAATAACATTTACAAGACAGAAAATTCATTATGTAACCGCCGCCATGACAGATAATATAAATTAATGTATAATCTGTGGTGAGAGCATGACAAATAACTTCGAATAGCGAGCGACATTCCCATGGCTAAAATATCATCTATTTTTGCTAATCCACGCCTGTCATTGCAAGGTCAGAGATAAGTGTGAAATTCAGGCAGCTTTGGGGATAACTTTTTGACTATTCATGTTTTTGTAGTAATCTATAATACTAATATTATAATGGTGAAGAGTTTGTTTGTTTGGAAAGCGCTAATCTCCTGAACTACTGTTCCGATTTGAAAAATTCTTTAGGTGTTAGATAGCCCATTTATCGAGGAAGGCTATGCTATATATCATCACGCTAAGACCAACAAGACCAGAGAAATGCGGGTAAAACCGCGAAGCACAGCTACTTGCATGTGTGTTTTTTATATTTTAGGTTGAAAATTAATTGCGAAGTGTTTTAAAAGAGAGCTTACTCGAATACAAATGTTTGTGATTGAAGCTATGGGCTAATCTTATTTCGTCAAATTCAGTTCAATTTTTATTTTGCTTGATAAAATATGAATTTATACATACAATAAAATCAAATAAAAAATTAATAATTATAAAATAAGGGAGCATATTAACGATTCAAATAATTATAAATTTATACCAAACATTAATTTGAAATATGTTTATTATTATCGATCCATTTCATTCCCACTGCGGGGACACAGGCCTCTTATGAGAGATTATCCCGTAATCTACAATGGCCAAGTGTGGGTCGGTATATTGCTACCACAATATGTAGTGAAACAATTTATTTCTAAGACATGGTGATTTAATTTCCTTACACTGTTTGCATCAGAAGTGGTGTACAGTATATTTGCTCAAATTTAAAAGGTTTTACCTTCGATTCTATCACTCGAGAAAAACGTTTTTAGTTATTAATTATAACATGAACAGAATATGAATAGTTGTCACGTTTAAACATTGAAGATCATTTGAGAAATTGCTACGTTTTGCTGGCAACATCCATGAATATGTCGTCGTAAAATCGTCAAGGCGATAGATCGATCTACCGAAAAATATAATTTTTCGTCACTTTGCCATCTCGCGGGATAGATTGTAATTTAACGGTGTTTACAATTTTACAGTAACAAATATAAGACTTAACACACATCGACTAACACTTACAAACTGTTAACACGTGTTGGCGACACGCGTGACAGCGTGACATGGGTTAGTCAGCCTGGATCTGGGATAAAGTACTGTGTTTCCCTTTGCTTTTTAATCACGGATCAAGTGTTTTATTGAGCTGAAATACTTACAGTTACTGTAGTTTATTATATTTTTATACTAATTAATTAATTATTGTTCAAAAGGAATTTAAAATGTGTTATTAAAAGATCGATATTTATAATTCCTGTCCATTACCAGTCGTTTTTCATTTGAAGTTCATAAATGTAAGATAAAAGATAAATACTTACCTGTAACAATTATAGAACACATTATATAGAACCTCCTATTTACAGGCATTAGAATATTATAATAAAACTAGCCGCTCCGCGCGGTTTCACCCCCGCGGCTCCTCTCCTGTTGGTCGTAGCGTGATGGTATATAGCCTATAGCCTTCCTCGATAAATGAGCTATCTAGCACCGAAAGAATTTTTCAAATCGGACCAGTAGTTCCCGAGATTAGCGCGTTCAAACAAACAAACAAACTCTTCAGCTTTATAATATGAGTATAGATGATAAATAATATTATGTTCGTAGAACCTAGCTATTGCAATATAATTGAGAAAACTAACATGCCTTGATTAAAAAGCACCCGAAAAATTAAACATCCTACCATAAATACTCTTGTAGACCGTCTTTAAACTTCATAAATCTTCTTTATTATCCCAAGAATACAGGCTTAATAACTATCTAGGAGGAAAACTCATAACAATTTGTTCTAATAGCTAATACCCGAGTAATGGTTAGTAAGTGTGGATCATTACTTCAGTTTTCTTTTGGGAGTCATTTAATTAGGAATCCTTTATAGCCGAGAATTGTGTAACACACTTATGTTATGAATTTTGGATGGTTATGTTTATTACAAAAAGGGGTACAGCGTTTTGGATGAAATTACATTGTATCTGTTAAAATATGTATTAATAATTGTGCTAAATTTAATCTTTGTCTGCTGTCTTTACGTGAAGGCAAGTAATTTTTTTTAAATAAAATTTAATTTAATAATAAAAATCTACCTTAAATCAGTTCAGTGCTTTGAAGACAATATAAATAACTAGCTGCGCTCCGCGGTTTCACCCGCGTGGGTCCGCTCCTGTTGGTCTTAGCGTGATGATAATTATTATTATAGCCTAAAGCCTTCCTCGATGAATGAGCTATCTAACACCGAAAGAATTTTTCAAATCGGACCAGTAGTTCCTGAAATTAGCGCGTTCAAACAATAATTAATAATAATATGTATAGTATAGTATAGTATAGATAGCATAGATAATAAAAAACAATGTATCGTGTAAAACTTCGATGCTGCAAACTTCGAGAAGCAAATCGTTTTATACGTGAAATAGAACTCAAAGGAAATATTAAATGTCAATTTGAGGCTATATGATGTTAAGTGACACATTCAGCGTAAAGCGCTGTATCTTACATACTAGTTTAGATCTTTGACAGCATTTAAGCGATGTTCTAGCGCTGTTATGAAAACCTGTATCTTCCGGTGCATTTAGATCAAACGAGCAAATTCTCATTCTCCAATATGTCAAATTCTTTGTTAACAGGCGTAGAGCATTCATCGTTGTTCTTAGTGCATTCGAAAAGATTAACGTAGTATTTGGAAAAGATTCTAATACTGAACAACACTGAATACGAGTTTTCGTTAACACTAATATATATCACAAACGTATGCCTTTGCTCTAGCTCTAGCTCTATGTTCGATTGATGTGATTGCACCGTTAAAAGAATATTAGGAAGTAGGGATGTAACGATACCGATACCGATATATCGGCCGATATATCGGCAAGCCGATATATCGGTATCGCCGATAATAAATCAACC